>QXVZ01029203.1:0-137035 GCA_008931825.1 Phallusia fumigata
CATGCTACTGTACAAGAGAGTGCAACTGTATGTTAAAAATTGGCGGGAAAACAAAACGTAAAGATTTCCACATATATTCTAAAAAATCATTTTTTACATGTCAATTAAACAGCATAGTTTAAACCTCGCAGCCCCACAACCAATAGTTTGACCTACGGGGGGGGGGGGGGGGGCCGCAACAAACTCCTAACGAATCTCTTCAACGCGGTTTCGGTAATAAATTCAACAACAACAACAACATTGCGCTTCTTGACCAACTAACCATGCGCTTACGTGCTTTTGTACAACAGAGTAGAAGACAAAGTTATTGTAATGTATCACCTTTACAACATTATCTAGCAGAAGCATTTCTTTACGCTACGCATTCACCTAAACCAGAATATAAACAGCTGAGCTTCGTCCGTCATAAAACAAGACAAATAAAATGAAACGCCCGCCTGGCCGCACCCTATGAACGTCCGTTTATGTGTGAAGTAGCAGACTGTGACCAACCGCTGAGCGTTGCGCCGCTTGAGTCGTAAAATCGTCAATCACTCCCTCGCGTCAGGTCGTTTTGCATTTGGGGCCAACACCCAGCTGTTATTCACGTATTTGTGGCTGCAAGGGTAAATACTTGACCGATCAGGCTAAAATTTTAAACAACGTATAAGAAGCACCCTACACATCTACGTCCTAATTTTCAATACATTTGGATTAGTATGTCTGAAGTAAAGGGCATGTAAACAAAAAACTAAATATTTGGGGTTAAAAAGGTAAAAAAATTGGTGAATCCAAATAAAAGTCACAAAATACATTACAATACATTGCACTGTACCAGCTATCAAAATAGAAAACTTCTAGGTAACTTACTTTGGTAATTATTGCCGTTTCAAAAATTTTACATTTTTGGGGCCTGTGGGTGAACCAATGGGTGAATTGGGGAAAAAGTTGACAGTGCACAACTTCAGATATACATCTATCATGTGTGAAAATTTGAAGAAATTTGGACGACTCCTTTATGACTAAAACGTGGGAACAAACTCACGTTAGACAGAAAAAAAACAGAGTAAAACCCCCCCCCCCCCCCTTCGTGGAAGGGGACCCATAATTATGTTTAAATTCAAACATTTCACATCTGCATTGTAATAAAAAGACCAGAACTAATACATTTATGTTACAAGTCAAATACCTCAGTTTATATCTGCTTAACTATTACTTGGTGTAATGTTGAGGTATGTGTTTAAAATTCATTACTTGGCTGCCACAAGCTAAGTTTTGCCTTTAACAAATTTTACCACAATATTTATGTTATTGTTTACCAAATCCTTTTGGCCAGGAACTTCTAGCTGCTTTTCTGCTTTCTTTTCTCTTTTTGTCTAAGAAATCATCGAAGTCAACTCTGTCCTGTGAAAAAAAAAAATTAAAATACAACCTAGTTTAGTATCTAATGTAACATAATATCTGATAACAAGTGATAATCAGTTCTTGTAATAAAATCATTACACATGCTTTTTGCCCAAGGAAACACAAATACTTGATTAAAGGTTTAGACTGGAATCATGAAAATCCAGAATATGAACTTTGAAGCTTTATTGATTTAAGTAATTCTTTAAATATGAATGTTTTTTTACTTATTTTTAGCTTGTTCTCTTTTCTGTAATTTGGAACATTTTTGAGTGCAAAAAAGTGCAATTTCTATCTTACAGGTAATGCTGCTAACATGTAAAATGTTCGCAGGCCATGGGTTTGGAAGCACTGTGCTCGATGGCACACTTTTTTACCCACAGTTTTTAGTGACACTATACACTTTACGGTTGTGTTTTTCTGTGTGGCTAGTGAACACAAAACAAAGAGATTTCATTATATATGCCCACGATGTTTCCAAGATGGATACTACATTTGACCAATAAACATGTAATAATAAAGAACTCCTACATCAATTCTTTTGCCAGTACAATCAAGTCTACCAGGCCGCGGCTGGTTGCGGTTTATCATCTTTAACTCCTTTGCTTTTGCTTCATACGGGGCCTTTTCTCTTGGTGACATGTTCTACAAAGTAAACGAAAATTTCCAGAAACACAATGTGCATTACCCGTAAACATGTACAAACCTTCCATTTCTCATGAACCAAAGGAACTGCTTCGCTTTTGTTTGAAACTGGCTTTCCTTGTCTTCGTAACTCTTTCATTGCTTCATCTAGGTAAAAACTAAAAGCATTTTTGGGCGCTTTCTTTTTGCCTTTTTTAGGCTTGTTTAGCATCATATCTTGCCCACCAACAGCATACATATTTGTTGTTTATCTGAAACCCAAGACAAAGAATTGGATAAAAATACTTGGTTTTAATTAAATGATAGAGTAATAAGCTATGTTTAACAGCTTGTATTTTACGACAAAGCATTGTTGATTATGATTTTTGACATCATGTCATATGCAGCTGATTAGCAGAACTTTAATATTTTCACTCTGATAGCAGTTAGCAATATGAAATGAAACATTTGTCACAATCACACAAAGAGTACACCTACAAGCAATATTTTTTGTCTTATATTTTAAAACTAGTTTTCTAACAGCAAGAAGTAACCAGTAGGCACGGAAGAAGCGTTTTGTGACCTATTGTACAAGTACAAGTACAAGCACATTTGCTATATTGCACTGTTGCCGTGCAACGTTTAAAAGCAAAATCCAGGGGGCCATGTGTTTGTTCATAACAATCAAAAGTCTTTATGGTTCAATGATTTTCTGCTTTTTAGTCATCGCCTTTTTCGAAATGAAACTAACTTTAGAAACATGATTTAAACAAACCCAACCAGGCCAAAAAATTTTTGTCACGATGTTTTGCCAAAATTATGTTGTGTTACCAAACCATATTGTTCGAGTATTTTTGTCATGTGCGACCCAACCTAAAAGTTGTGAGGTGGCAGCATAGAGCACATCATATTTAATGGTTTTTTGTGGCAGGATGTTGAGCGCGGAACACCTAAATGCTTTAGGCAGCTACAGTTTTGAAAACGTAGGTATTTAAATTTTGTCCTATAGGCGCTCCAAATTACTTGTCGATGTCATTAGCAGCATTTCAAGGTCCGGCGTAATTTGGCCCAGCAAATTTCTATCACCGCGTAGGACGAGTAGATTAGTAATAGACCTCGAGTCATAGGTTAGGTTCCGGCCAACCTATTGTGTTGCCTATGATGCAAGGTCGGAGCAGACAGACTTTAATTAAATGGCTCTGTTGCAACTGAAGCAAAGAAACCAGGAAGTAGCTAGCACGCCTCTACTAACCAGCAGCGTCTGAGGTTGTTTTCGCATCGGACTGTTCTGAAGCATTTAGACTAACACAGGTCATTTTGTAGTTTGAGAAAACAATCTAAGTTTCGCGAGAATAAGCATGAATAATTTTGTTCCGCGCCGGCCGCCAGCACGATTGTCGAAACTTGAAGGGGTATATGAGGAAAACGGAAGCTTTTACGAAGAAATCCCTCCGTTGCCAAATAATAACAGTTACGTGGACCCAACAACAAACGGCAAAATTGACGACATTCTTGCCACTGTTCGCAACATTGAACAACATGTGAGCATCGCCTATCAACCACCAAGGCCCCCCAAGCCGTCGCCGACATCAAAAACGCCCCCGCCAGTGAAACTAGGTTTGTATTCAATACCTTCAGCATATTTAAGACAGACGGATTTCAAAATAGATTGGTTCAGTTTAATTTAGCAACTTTTTCAAATATTGTAGCCTATGGAGTGAAAATAACATTAAACCCTTCAAAGCTTTTTTGGAAAATGGATCAGCGTAGTTAGCCGTAGCTAGAACAGGTGCCATTATCAGATATGTGTTAAAATTGTTTTAATGAAGAGGTTTATGCCTGGTATAAGTTTGAGTTTAAATCCCTAATAATTATATTTTTGATTTTTTTCTTGTAGATGTTGATTTTCATGAACTTCCGCCACCAAGGCCACCCAAAGATAATTCAGTCCAGCAGACTGAGTCTCGGGTGAAAACCTTTAGCACATCGCAGTGCAGTTTTCTGCTAAAAAACTTGAAAAATGTCCGTACGTTTATCGATGACAATTTCGAAGACGAATACGTGGATAAAGAGGCTGCCATGATTGCCATGAACACCTTGGTCAGGGCATTTGGTGCGTAGACAGTGTACTTGAGTACACAATGTAATGTTTGACGTGAGGTATTAAAGCGGCCACAAACGGAAGATGAACTGTCGTGACTTGTATCCAGCAATCTAGCAGAGAAAGTTTTAACCTGCTATTGTCGCAGTTTTTCTACCTTTTACTTGTATTTTTAAATCGCTTCGTGTGTTGCGTTGTGATGTTTGAATGCTTACTGATATTTAATATCATACATTTATAGTTATGTTTTATTGTTTGTCCACGTTCATATAGTGTTGCCTGGTATCACAATACTGTTTTGATTGTTTTTTGTGTGTTTGTTTGTGTGTTTCTTATCCCACTCGTTGTTTATAATGTGCAGCATTGTATATACATCTACAACTCTGTTGACCGTTAAAGTCAATCTACACTGGGTTTGAAGAGTGTTGTGTTTATCCATTAACCCATTTACGTTGAGTTCAGTGTGTGTATTTTTCAACAAGTTCGGGAAATCATTGCAATAGTTACAAACATGCCGATTTGGAAGATTCTGTCTTCTTGCATATAGTGTTACTTAACATTTTTGATTTTAATACACTAAAGTTCAAAACATGTGTCCCCAATGAAAAGTCAGCCAAGTTCTACAAGTCCCTTCCAGCTTTGGCATTTCGGAGGGTTGTCGTGCAGGTTTCGTTTTGGCACCAGTTGCAACAATGACGAGGCGTTAAAACTACGTCACGGAAGTGGGTGATTCAAAGCATTCTGTGGACAAAGTCTTGCATGATAAATATTGCTTTCGTGTGTGAATAGACATTGGAGTTTCGTTTTGTGAAAATGTTGAAACCCGACAGTGTTGCATGGCAAATATTTTACTACTAGTTAGTATACGTTATAGCATCAATCTAATGAAAAACTCTCAGCTTTATGGGTTGAAAAATCATGTGGTAAATGCTCTACTGAAAAATATGTTATGTCGACAGTGCTGGCAAACAGCAATAACGAAAAGTGCAGTCAGTACATTATAGGGTGTCAGCACAGAAATATAAGATTTATGAGCAGTTTTATTTGTTTGCAATGTGACGTATTGATTTGAAGTGCAATGGCAGAGTTTTATGTTATTTTACGAGAAAACACCTGTAAAAACCCCCAAGGAAACAACTATTGAGACAATTTTGCAAATGGCACCAATCGCACCTTGTAAAATTTACAAGAGACAGACTTTGGATGAATTACTTCTGCAACAACAATTATCTAATATTTCCCATTTATTTTTGCTATTTAGCGATAATATATCTTTGAAATAGAGATGGCTCTTGATAAAACTTACATAACAATGTCACCTGTGCCAAATCGCAACAGCGTCAAGGAGAGGGTTGACCTTATCTGGAAAGAAGTTACCAAACTCCAACAATTGACCAGGCAAAAATTTCCAGCGCCTCACCGTCCACCACAGCCGGAAAACGATTTAAGCACTTTCCGGCGAAGTTAGTGAAATACTTTTATTAATATTTTTAATGTGATTTTTATGCCTGTTGTTTTGCAGCCAGTTTAGTTAACAGGCCGCTTCCGACCCCTGACTTCCAGGACTGTCCACCAAGCCCGGTTCCAAAGACCTACGATGAGGTACAGATTAAATTTCTGCTAAATCTGTTATCTGACGTCAAGGCATTCCTCAATCACCAGTTTGATGAAAAAAGCAAAGAGAAAAAACGTCACGTGGATATGATCGACTCTGTAATCTTTCGAATAGCAGCACCATAAAAGCCAATTATTCTGTGCTATTAACTGCTGCCCAATCATGTTAGAAATGGTTTTACTTTACAGGCTTGTGTATGTTGTTTGTAGCAACACGTCGGGGCATGTATTTTGTAAGTTATAAGTCTTACTGATTTGGTGATGTGTTTTTTTGTAAAACAGTGGCTAGCTATATCGTAGGTTTGCTAAGATTGTAAAAAATGTTCTTCTGCATCACAACTTATTATGTTTGACTTGTCGTGTACATATTCTTCATATATTTGTCAATAAAACAAACAACAAAATAAGGTTTACAAAAGTGGATACAATACACTCAAGTATCATGGCCTTTAAGTGCGACAAACGTAAATGCAAGTTAGTAACAGATAACACTGCTTGCCTAAACACATCCAAACCAAATTTGATGATGGCATATGCAGTTTGTGTGTGGCTGTCATTTTGGAATCGCAAATCCCTTCAGGGCCATTTTGACGTCACTGAGAAGTTTTTCGTTGTCAAGACGTCCTTTGTATCCATTTTCAAAGTTTTGAGCGAGAAATATTTCAACCTGCGTTATTTGGCTGATCAAGAAGTCACATTGGTCGGACGTGAAGCTATAGGGCTTTGATGACCCCTTCGGAGATTTTGGGAACAAACTATCTTTCCCCTTTTTTGGACTGCTTTTTGTTGCAGGCTTAGATGTCTTTGCTTTGTTTTTTTCCTTGTTTTGTTTTTTACCTGCACACATTTAAACGGTATGTTAAACGAGGCAAAGGAATCTTGAAGAAGTTTCTTAACTTAGATTAACAAACCTGTCATGGAATTTACATAACGCCTATATCGCCAGCACATCATGATCTCCGCTTCAGCGCGAAACCATAATACAAGAATGACATCCAAACAACAATAAAACTTGACTTAATAGCAGCGGAAGCTATTTTTTATCGTACCAGACTTGTTGTCTTCCGCGTATGCAACTGGTTTGGGTGGGCGGGCTGGCGATGGCAGAGGCTGTCTTTCCAAACGTTTATTCAATGCAGACAATTTTTGAAGTATCTCATCGAGGGCTTGGGTTGTTCCTTGTGTGTTCACAGCTTGACCGTTATATATCGGAGTTTCATAAGACATTCTTCCCAATTTTCNCGTCAAAAAGCAGCAAGTTTATTCCTCCTGTACCCAACAGGCTTCAGCCAGGTATGTTTGTTGGTTTTTGACTAAATTGTCCGTGTTTTACACGTAACCAGCACGAGTTATTTTACTGTGTATTGCCACTGTGTAAACATTGCAGCCTGGTGATTTATTTAGTGCTATTGTGTCGCCATGTTTTCTTTCACCAAGCGAAATACTCAACTCAACTTAATGTTTTGACAACAGGGTTAGCGTTGCAGAAAACTAGTGCTTCTGTTATTGTAGGTATCGTGTATCTACATTCTTCGTAGTTAATGTTTTTTCAGAAACTTCTCCACCCCCGCGTCCAACAAAGGTTGGCAAAGGAGCACGAAGTATATCCGACTCCGGAAAGACATTACCGAGACCGGAATGTGACTTTCTTGTGGTGCAGCTGCAAAACGTGAGATCGTACGTTGACGACATGATCGACGACGATTTTGACGGCAAACTGGAAAACCTGACAACCCTGGACAACGTTATTGGCGCTCTTTTGTGCCGTTAACGCTTGAAACAAAAGTTCCTGGTAGGCTGATATATTTTGGTGTATGACCTTTTGATCGTGAGGTGCGATAGCTTTTGTCATGCATGCTTGGCCAGCCATCAAGGCTTGTTAACCACTGTGTGTGTGATGTTGGAAACGCGATAAACCATTTACTACTGCTCTGAGTGCCCGGTTGCATGTTTTAAAATTTATGTTAATTGTGCATGATCGTACCGCTGTGTTCCACCTCAGACGAGGAATAAATAGGCTAGACTCGTAAACATTCTAGATTTCGCTGGCCTGCGAAATTGATCACCAATAAAAAACCTGTTTAGCTAATAATTTATGCTAGGGACTTGCTTTCGGCTTAAAATGGGATCCATTGTTGTTGTTTTCATGGCATTTTTTTAGGAAACATTAGATAAACATCAAATCGTGTAAAACTGGCTGTATGACATTGAATAACTTCCTTTAAAATATCCAAAAAAGGCTTGACGAGGCCCATGCCTCTGTTATGTATGTTCCCGACCTTTCATTGTGCACACGTATGTTTATAACTTTCGTTTGCTTTATCACCTGTCTGCAAATAGTGATGTTTCCCAGACACACGACCAACCAGGCGGTTCCCTCGCAGCTTCTCTTACAACAAGACTTGCTCCCTGCAAATGTTGACTTTGACTTGGTTGCGTTGTTGATCGGAGGAAAGCACCATAAATTACATAAGTGCATGTGCATACAAACTGCTTGCAAGCCGAAACTGTTTCATAATTGCGCTAGAGTTTGTAATTTGCTGCGTCATTATGTGTTTTTTTTTAATTGAAAAAAACTAATAGGTTGCAGTTTTGTTGGGTTACATCTGTTGACCAAAATATAGTTACCTTTTTGAATTGACATAGTTATACCTTACTGCATCGTTTAGTGTAACAATATGCGACATTTGTTAGTTCTTGCAAAAATTGTAGATTGTTTTTTACGTGTTTTTCAAGATCTAATTGTACAAGTAAAAGTTTACATGTTTTATGTGTACCCGGTTGGTGTGCGACCTGTATCGTTAATAAAGAATGCTTAAAAACGTTAAACGGCCGTAAAACCTTTTGTTAAAAACTNTTGCAACGAAAGCAATAATGAATTTGCGGTGATATGATTTCGCAAAACAAACAACTATATAAACCAAAGTTCCGTCTAACTTCGGGCTAACTGGCTTTTAAAACTACTTATTATATGTATTACGTATTTATTACGTAAGCAGTGAAGACTTTGTCAACACTGTTTACAACGCAACATAGTTTCCACTTTCGCTTCCGCCTCGCTTTGCATAATCCGATAGTTCCCAACCTTTTTTGATGCATTAACCCCTTTGCTTATTTTGAAACTTTTTATTCTTCCCTTACTAGACAAGAAGTGATAGAAAGCAATATTAAAAAGTTTGGAACCACTGGTCTACCTTAAAAAAAGTACTACACTTGTCATGAATATCTTTACCATGTGGAAATCCCTTCCCTTAACCCATCAAATTCCTCCCAGGGGGGGAATTCCTCCCCGGTTGGGAACCACTGGCTTAAATCTAAAACTCAAAATTGCAACCCTGTATGCAAACAGTTTAAGCAACTCATCTTGCACTCTAGCCAATGCAGAACTGTGTATTCCAACATGACGCGTACGCGGATATACGAAACCGCGCGTCATCAGTCTATTCCGTGTAGTCTCCGTGGCAAACGTACACACACATTCAAACCTTACGGTGAACTAAGGACAAAGAGGCCAAAAAAGGACCAAGCACATCATCGCACGGCAGTCACCACATGGGAACTAGGCGGAACGTTTGTCACAAAAGGTTGATCACTGCAAGCAAACAACCTTCGACTTGGTTAAACTTGAATAGTGTTGACTAGAAGGTTTGAGCGACGCTATTTCGACATATAAAACACGTTAAACATTAATATACGTTGGGGGCTTTTTCCGATGCGTTTTTTGCAGGTCGCATATTTAACAGCTACGCTGCAGGAAAATGGATAAGTCGTGAAGTGTCGTTAATTGGCTATAAGTACAGGACAGCAGTAAATTGTTCCCTTTTCTCTGTCGTTAGGTAGCATTCAAGTACAGCCATGAGCACTCAACGAAAACAAACTGATAATGATGCCAAATTTGACAAGATCCTAATGCTTTTGGAAAACACAAACGAGCGACTTGCACTGCTAGAAAGGCAGCAAAGACCGCTACCACTAGAACCCGAAAAACGTTGTGATAACCGTAACATTGTTAGTCACCACAAGTCTGGCAAGTTTTTCGATGATCAACAACGAACATTTCTTTCCTTGCAATTGGAGGAGGTATTGCACTTTTTAAAACCACTGCCTTGCAATGATGTTGAGACCAAAAAACTGCAAATCCAAAACCTTAAATCGGTTATAGCAGCCATGAAAGGCGACCTACGACATTGACATTTTAAGGCTGCTGCTGAGTAAATCGTCTTATTTTATTAAATGCACATGATAAATTTGAAATAAACGTGATATTATTTTCTGTTTTATTTAACAAGTTCTACTACAATTGGCACAAAACTATTTATTATGTTTGGTGTAATTAAACCTACAAAAAGACAGAAAAGCTCATTAAAGACTACATCGAACGTCTTGTTTGTCATCAAATACAGTATATACGTCCTTTGTGTATTTAGACCTATCGACTATGTCTGTAACTTGTTGGGTGAAGTCAACCGTTGTGAGTGGGTGTTTTCTGATGTCCGTTTCATTCCACAGGACTGTTTTTGCAACGTCACTATAAACAGCTTTGATGAAAATTGCAACAGTCCTTTTATTCGTGTTTGCAGCCATGTTCTGTTTGGTGCTTTGTGTTTAAACTGTTCATAAAGTCGTTTTAAGTTTTTTTTTGTAATGCTGTTTGTCCTACAGCATGTTATCGGTTTAGTCAGCTATAAATACATGGGTTTTATTTACCTGCAACGTTTTACTCCTTTCAGGAGGTGCGCCCCACCAGACCGTAACGGCTATAACATTTTCTCTTTATGCTGGTAAGGTGCGTTCGCTGAGACAGCCAAACAGCGTGACGGACAACCAAGTAAAAGGAAAACAGTTATGGAAAAACCAAGTTTCGCCAACGACTATGCTGAGATCAAGGAGGGTAACTACTGTATAGCTCAACCGATGACACACAGTCAAAGTACAATCGATAGCAAAATTGACGAAATGTTGATAAGAATTCGTCGCATTGACAAGTCGTTGAATGATAGCAAAAGTGGACAACCAAACAGACCTGCAGTTCCACCGAAACCACCGTCAAAAAGTAGCAAGTTTATTCCTCCTGTACCCAACAGGCTTCAGCCAGGTATGTTTGTTGGTTTTTGACTAAATTGTCCGTGTTTTACACGTAACCAGCACGAGTTATTTTACTGTGTATTGCCACTGTGTAAACATTGCAGCCNTTCTAAGCCTGTCTCGGTCTCTTGTGTTACCCAGAGCAATAAAGTTAAGCGACGTTGCTCCAATCCAGTGGAACCCGATAGGTTGACCCAAATTCAAGTCACCACGTCGAAAAATCGCAAAAAATAAAAATGATTATAGAACGAAACTGCTTTGAGGCAGATAGCTCGACAGTGAAGTGAACTCATTGCAAGCATAACGCCCTCCCCCCCCACGAAAAATGTCTGACACCCGATATAAAACGAAACTTTCGATTCAAACATTTCGGAATTCAGGTCTTCGCATGTTGAAATTGTGTTCCCTGCGGTGAATGCGTCACGTATACACAACAATTGCGCCGCTTACCGGAATGTTGTAGCAGTGTAGTTTTTCTGCTTGGGGGCGATACAAAGCTCTCTGCCATCAACAAGTCAATTTAGTGTGAACGCTTGGCGAAATGGTTTAGGGCGCACGTCCCATGTTTAAACCTTACTTGGCTGGGATGGGCTTCACGTTTTCCTTAGATTTGAACCATGAAAAGATGTTTACCTGTTTTGTAGTAAGCGGTTTTTCACCCAGCTTCAACAAACACTCTAATCTCAATAAGAACAACAGCCGCTCTGTAATATTAAGGTTTCCCATACTGGGCGTGTATGGAAATTAGTAATTACCAGGTTTTAGGTAAATTTACCAAGCAATATATTGAGATAACGAGGAGAAGCAGACACGCAATGGACCTGATAGACGTTTAATTAATTCACATGGCACCGAAGCTTGAAACCCAAAACGGTTGTGTATTTGGTTATCGCAACAGACAATTGCTCCCTAGCTGATATGCAACCAAAACCCGCGGGAAGTCCTTCCTAGACCTCAATATGTTAGAAATGGCTTTAAAATTGTCTTATGGTATACCGAATAGCACAAGCTTTATCAAAACTTGCATTAACTTTATGCGTACAACGTACGACAAAGTAACGTGCCTTTATATATTTAATGCATGCGTTGAACATACAGGAGGCATTTTGTGACAACACAAACCATTTGAAATGCAGAAAGCACCACATTTCTGTTGCGTAACCGCTTAAAGAGCATGTCGATAAATCGTGGGACCAAACAAAGCAAATAGTGGAACAACGCACGAGTTACGTTTTGTTGCACGTTTTGTGCATCGCTTTGTACGCTTTTGTATGGGAGTTAATAACAGAACAAGCCGGCCCGAGAACAACACCGTCCAAAGGGTATTTTAGCAGTTGCGTTGCGCAGCGAAATCAAACACGTTCCGCACGGAATCTTGGTTGCTGATTTCGCGTGACGTCACAAGATCAACAGGCGGGAAATTTTCGTGTTGCCTCTCGTAAACATCGATTGGACCAAAGCGGACAACATACGGCAAGCGCCGCGCAGGCCCTTGTCGGCGGAACATCGATAGCAGATGAAGATCAGGACGACAACAGGTGAGATGACCTGGCTCCACAACCCCTGTTGTGATTTGAAGTGTTCAAACACAGTTTTTCGTTCCTGGTACTCTGTTCTAGTGCTGTAGTTAACCGCTATTGGAGATTTTTCGAGCTTTTCTAGTGATTTTATTATGCAATAAAATTTTTGGCTCTTTCCATACCCAGTTGACGTTCCGGAAATACACAC
Organism: Phallusia fumigata; assembly: GCA_008931825.1. Lineage (NCBI taxonomy): Eukaryota > Metazoa > Chordata > Ascidiacea > Phlebobranchia > Ascidiidae > Phallusia > Phallusia fumigata. The sequence continues at coordinate 12,536 of QXVZ01029203.1, forward strand.
AGGTTTTTTTATAATTAACAGATATCATTTTTACATATTCGTTGACTTTGACAACGAAACTTAGACTCAAATACATGTAACGTAAAAATCACAAGGCTTTCAGTTTTCAGTAACTTAATAATTCCACCAAAAACTATCGACAGACTAATTAATTTTAACTACTTCAGCTAAAAAAACATCTGGAAAAGGAAGCAATAAAATGTCAAAATTTTTGGGAGCAAATGATTATGTTTCCACCGCGCTATTGGCTTTAAAAAAAAGCAGATTTGGTGCGTTTTGGGCATAAAACCCCCTTCACTATATATTGAGCTCAGGCATTGTAAATTGGGCAAGCATCTGTTCCTCCGCCAAACCTTGGCTCCTCAAACAAATCATGACATTGTTTGTTTTTGCGGCGCGAGCGCTGTACATTTATAGCGCCGAGCGAAGGGTGTCGTCCATACACTTGCAACCTGGTTGTGGAACGGACAACGAATGGGATTATTGCAAAATGCAGTAACTAATAAAATACTTCGAGTCAGCACTCAAACATTTGCGTAGCTATAACCGGGAGGTCGCGGGAAAGCATATATTCAGCAAACTATGACCATTCAAAGACCACGGCGAGGCATGGAAGGAACCAACACAGATCAAAGACGACTAAGGTATCGCAGATGTGCATGTGGCATAGGCAATAATATTATGAGGGTCTGCCTTGATGTACTAGTTTCATTGAAAGAAAAAATTAAAAGAATATGAGTATATATATGTATGTACTCCTTATATTCACGAGTTTGGCATTGCGTTTAAACCATTCAAATCGCAGACGTCGGCAACCCCGTAAAATTCGCTTACCATTGTTATAGCGGCTTGCATCGTAATAAAGTTATAGTTATGGTTATTGCTGTAAAATGTATTGCAGTATCGTAGCAAAAACATTGGATATGAAAGCTGTAATACATCAGAGGTAAAAACTGCTAATTAGCAAACTTTTAGATTACCAATAAAGATTAACAAACTTTTGTTAGTAACCGGTGATGTGTACGTGCCGGTATGCGGGATGTTTCACAATACTAACTGCCCACAATAGGGTAAATTTGCATTATTACGCTGCAAAGGCGCGGCTTGCACATTACGCCATTTCCCCCACGAGAAACAAAACGTGCAACTGTATAATATTTGACTATTCGTTTAAGACTCCGTGATTGGCTGGAGATGCGAATAGGCGACCGCAAGTATCCCGGCTTACGTTGGGAAAATCAGCGAGATGGCATTTTCCGGATTCCTTGGAAACACGGGGCGCGACACGGATGGAAGGAAGAAGAAGACGCGAGATTGTTTCGCGAGTGGTCGGAACACACAGGTATATGATGGGAATTATTTCTCCTTTATCTTGATCAAACACATCTTATCTTTAGCACAAGATAACGCAGCATGTGCACAATTTTTACGACCACTAAATCGCGAATACCTTACAAAACTAAAAAACATATTTAAACATGTAAAAAACACATTCTGCACTCGGTAGGTAAACCGGGTATAATAGTGTGTCCGCTGACTTGTTGACTAGCTGATGTTGTTTAACTCCCCCCATTCCTAATTGCTAGCGCAGTACTGTTATATCACTTTTCTGTCTGAATTTGTGCATGGTGGGTTGTGTTGAGCAGTTAAACCAATGATTGAGAAAAATCGTTTGACGAACAACTAGTTTTCAAAGGTATATTACCGAATTACCCGTAATTTTCTTTCGCGGACGTGCTCGCATTTTTGCGCGAAATACTCTAAGGCGATAAACATCAACGCGCTAAGATGTGAAAAAGGTTTGCATTCCTTGAGCATAATTGATTGCCCGTCACTATAGGGCCTAAAGGCCAAGAAAGACCTACAACATCACGTCTAGACATGCCCTTTAACAACTTCAAGTGCAATTACCAGGAATTTTTTATAGGAGCTTCCCCCAAGGATGTCAAACAGCACAAAGCAAATTTCCGCTGCGCCTTGAATTCGTTGCGGGATGTCGAGCAGCTGCCCGTGTGCAATAAAAGCAAGGGTGACGATGCCTACCGACTTTACAAGCTTCTACCGAAACGATCGACCAAGAGCGGCAGTAGTAAGAAACTTTTGTATTTTAAGACCATTGCGGCACTGTTCCTGCACGTTGTAAGTATAAAACGATCGTTGTTTGTTGCAGAGTGGATAAGGAAGCGAACGCCCTCGACTAAAGCCCCATCGTTGCGGCCGCGCCGCCCACAGTTTGCAGCGCCGCCGACCTCTCCGTTTGCTCACGAGCGGCGAACTCCCCTCTCAGCTCTCCCGCCAGGGTCACCGCCAGGGACTTTCCGAAGTGCGGTCAGCGACGGGGCGAATACGTACGACAGGAATAGTTTTTCTCAGTATTTGACGCCACCGCAAACAAGGGAGTTTGTTTACAATGATTCTCCCACGCCGCCCAGTGCTTTCCCAACTTATCGTATGGATGTTGCGACATCACAGCCAGCAGTGCACAACCCCCCTTATCACGGGGGCTTCCCGAACCCAAGGCCCTTTGCTTTTGAGCATTTCGCCGATCACTTTAATGCTTCACCGCAACAGGGTCAAAGTTTTGTTTACCCACTTCCCCAATCGCCCTCCGTCACAATTGCCGATGCTTTGGGCAAAGCAACCGCCGCGGTGCAAAACTACCCGGACTATGGTCGCATCAGCCTGGAACGCGCTCCCAGCGTGACGTCGACCCGAAGCACCAACCCTCTTCCGTTTGAGGACATACTTCACTTGCAGCCAAGTCTGATCGATACTCCACCTCTGGAGGAGGACGCATCATCGGTGGGTCAAAGCTTCGAGGTGACCCAAGGGCAATTTGGAAAAGAACTAATGACATTGTCACAAGAGCAGGTGCCATCACCATCATATCATTCGTTGGAGGACGTTTCGGAGTTCCTAAAAGGTATAATTTTTACGTAACACATCGGGGTCTGTTAATATCAGCGTCAACCAAATGCTACAATGTTTCATAAAATTTCATTCTGTTCTCGTGTATCGATAAAGCACTGTTTTTTTTCCGTACTTGCCGATTTCACTTGACGTGACAATACCAATGCAGTAAAGGCATTTTACAACATACAGTTCAAAGTAAACTTGGCCAACAAATTCACATTGAAAAGGTTTACACCCAACCAAAATGGTTTCTTATGGTAACACCCCTATTGCTTTTTAGGGGATTCTTTTGACGACAACTCACAAATCTGGGATCTTACCACGAAGTTGCACAAAGACGTGAGTGCCCGTAGTCACGAATCGTTACTCAAATACCAAAGTGCAAACTTGTGATTCTAGCTTTAAAATGGCGGCTTTTTGTTTGCCCAGTCGTTTTCAACTCCGTTGCCAGATCAGCAGGATCACAGCTTTAACATCGATTGGGTATCAGACAAGAAGGAAAACTTGCAAGTAGACGACACCTTGCTAGATTTTTCCGTCGAAGATTTTCCAAGTGGAAAATTGGAGCCTCAATCAGGTAAACACGACGTGCGCTTGGAGCGCCGAAGCACACAAATCATTTATCTTTGTGGCGATAATTATCTAAAGCGCACATATTTATTTTGCTTTCCTGGCAGAAGCGGTATGCTCTGACGTTGATAGTGTGTTCAGCGACGACACTCACGTACCTGGAATATTGCGGAGTTTTACAGGCGGGAATTCGCCGCCCTTCACAGACTGGAAATCATCACCCACACGACTACCCTCGGCATACACCTTGCTGTCTCCCAGCAACAACGTCGACGAAACTTTACGGTCCTCTCCACCTTGGAGGTATTCACTCGGGAGTGACGAAATTGGCCACGAGACTAATTCGTCGGTTACGCCAGCGGTGGTGTACGGGAATTGTTAATTCGCACATGACACTTGAGCGTCACGCGGTGGCTGTCACGTGATCGTCGAGTTTTCGGCCTACCACATTTAATGCATTTAAACGGTATTACCTCCTAATGGTTCCGCTGTGAAGTCGGGTAGTCTTACCGATTAATGTGCAAGCGGCTTTGAAAAAAGTTCAGAAACGCAATTTATATTCTTGCACAAATAGGAGAACTTGCTTAATCAATATTTCCTTTACAATTCCAGTTTCCTTTTCTAAACCTTAAGGAAGACGGTCAGATGACCAGAATCTGATCGATTGCCTTAACTCTTCTGCGTCGTGCAACTCGTTGTTTTAGTGTTTGCTTTCCGCAACCGACGCGTGTTCCTGCTAAACATCAGTTTTTTTATGTCAGTTCGACCGTTTTATTTTGGTCGTTTGCCTAGCTCGAATTTTTTGTCTTTTGTGTCAGTGGCCGAAAAGGTGCTCTTCAACGTTTTTATTACATTTTCCAAACCAGCCCGACTGTGCTGTAATTTATGATGGATCGACTGTTTGAACAGACAATTGACCATGTGTGGTAACCTGCTGTTTTCCGCTCTGGTCAATGGTCCATAGTCCCGCTTTTAATTATGTCCCCGGTAGTTTATGTCGTTTTGTCGATATTTTTGTGACTGCTGTAGTTGTCGTACTGTCGTTTTGTGTTTTTCTTGTGACTGTGCAATTCAGCAGAATATATATTTCGTTTTGTGTAATAGTTCAGATTTTGAATAAAATGCAGTATACTGAAAATGATTTTGTACAGATATGTGTAAACAATACTGGCATATTTTGTAATTAAGTTGGAGGCATCTTTGTAAACTGGAATTGTTTGCGATCAGTTTAAATGTTTGTTGATGGAAGTGCATGATGTAACTCACCACGATCACGAACTGATGTTCCTGTCTCATAAAAAACTATGAAACGGGATACGAAATAGAACGTTGAATTTAGCCAGTTTCGTTTTGCACAACTGCACATTTTTTTACTTTTAATTTAATAACCTAGTGCAGATCTAATTTGTAAAATACCCTAGTGCCAAGATCGAAAGGTCTTAAAAATAGACTCACTAACTGAATGCAAAAAATATTAAAAATTTAAACTTGTAAAATAGTGTTCTTTGTAATTGTGTTATATTTCCAGCACATGCATTAAATGGTTGAAACATCACACGTGTTAATCGCTCCTTTCATTTTACTTACGCCCAGTTTGTGTTTGTCTCGAGTCTCTTGTAGAAACTTTTGACTCCTCACCATAGCCTGAGCGTCACCAAAGCGCCAGTAATGCAAACTTTCAGCTTGCATCGGTTATAAATCAGGACCACACAGCAGCTCTTCGTCTGCGCCGGAAAGAACCATTCCTTTTGCCCATAGTAACTTATTAGTGACCTTCAACCCAAAAATTCCCACGCCTTTGAATAGTGTATGACTTAGCACCACAAAACAATTCGCAGTTCTTCGAAATCGAACAAAAACCTTTAAGGGCTGATTATCATGTTGAACTTGCGGCTGCGGCAACAAAGAGTGACGAGAATGCATATGGCCAACGGGGCACGCTCTAACTTCTGGTCTTACGAAACACCGAAGCCTCAGCAAATGAGCTTTATTAGTGCGGTTTAGAGAGAAACAGCAAATATACTCTGTATTTGAACGAAAACACCCTGGTTTGCATTTTAAGCCCGGGAACTTACAATTTCCACAATGCCAAATGTAATTGTGATAAACACTGTGTTATTCGAGTTTTGACGTATTTTCAGTCCCATCACAATAATAATGAAGGGGCATATAATTTAAATGCATAAAATACATTTTATTTGCTTGTCCCCTTTGATTTATTCTACCAGGTACCCTCTGACGGAAAAGGCTATTTCTACGCCATGTTTACATTTAGATCAAACGGAACCACACAGAAATAGATTGTAAATCCCCGTTGCGCTTTCCTTCCGTTTTGTATCTCTCGGACAGGAAAGGAAACATGGAAACCGAACAGATTGTGTGATGCGAGTGTGCGATAAATCGATGGGCGTGCTGTTGTTGGACCGGTGTGAATATTAGTCGTAGATGTTTTTGTCCCCACATTATTTATGTTCCGGCTACTTTTCCTAATTTAGGATTTCCCCGTCGGATGCGACTGTCGAATGGATCTGGATGTGACAGCTTGGTTTCTGACGCGTGGGTGGAGCCCATGCTGCGATACACAAAAATGTGGAGGGTCAATGTACTTTGTGCCGCGCTGAGCAGACAACTTTACAACTTTTCAAGGACAGCAATAAACTCTGTTGTAAGTCGTACTTGCTATTTCCCTTTCATGTACCATTACTATTGCGACGTTACTTTTCAAACAGTTTTTAAAGAAAGTAGGTTTTTAAAGTTAACGGCTCTTAAAACACCGTTCAGACAAATTCCGCCCAGACACGCTTGCTATATAGACCAAAACCACAATAACTGTCGATTCCTGGGAATAAGTTAATCATTCACTTGTTTGCATTTCAACCACGGTGACCGTGGTTACATCGGTAGTGCGTCACTTGCGCACGTGTAAAACCTATGGCACGCTGCAGTGGCGCGTTATAGTCTGTTTGCAAGAAGTTGCAATACGTTACGTGTTGGCATTGGCGCTTCACGATTTACGACCATAAAAGTGTGTATGTGCCCCTAACGTTCGCTTGCCACTGCACGTAGTCGGTTACGTACAAACAACTTTGTACGCAGTAACTCTTTATTCGTTTATTTTCATTTTACATTGTAGGTAATTATTTTTCAAAACACTAAAAAACGCCTACAAGCGGCTATAACCCCGTACCTTCTACGCACGTGCGTAAGGGGAACGAAGATCGTGTGATGGCGATTCCTCTTTGTTTAACTCAGTGTACAATGACATTTACGCGAGTATGGCAGACTGAACATACTCATTCGAGATAGAGCTGGAACTCAACTGCGATTTCCCAGGCATAACCTATTATTGGCTGTACGATGCCCTTGAGTCCATAGCTAATTTTTTTCGCACTTTATTTTCATGTCTGCTTCAAGGTTGACAATTGCAATAAACATGCACACGGAGATTAGTAGTTGATAACGAGGTTAAGCTTACAATCATGCGCAAATTGTTTTAAGACGACCGATAATTAGTCGTTGTTCCAAATGTTTCCAATTTTACCTTTTTTTCTTTTTCTTTTACTTTCAATTTTCTAATTGCTTTTTTTTAATTTTATACCTTTCACACAAAAGTCTGGAACCGTCTTTCGCTCGAAGAACGAGTTTTGAACATTTGTTTCATTTTATTCTTTCGCAAGGTGACAGTATAATAATATTACAAACGCCAAATAAGTAAGAAGAGATGAAACAGTAGAAATAAGAAAACAGGAAGTACAAATAGTTGGTAAAAAATGACTCGAACGACGCACGAAACACACAGAACACAGTTGATGTGTTGCAAAGGCTACTGCCGATTGGACTGCTATGAAACTACTCTTGACGCAGCCTTGAAAAGGTAACGACACGTGAAAAAGCAATTTTTGTTGCGAAGAGCGTGCAAAGCGGAAGCAGCCGTGCACAAAGGATGATACTTTTGTGCTTAAAAATCAGGACTTGGTTTGTTTGTCCGAACATGAGTGCGGTTTTGTCACTTTGCAAGTGCTACGGTGTAATGGGTTACCCGTAAACGCACCTTTGACAAAATAGCAGCAACTGCAATTTTACGGTCTTGAATTACAGTTTGGCAAACGTGTGTGTGCATCACAGCTATTGTAAAATACTTTGTAATATGGCACTGGTATCGAATGCGAAACGCAAACACGAACTGGGCTTACTTTGTGCAACACTTCACGTTTTGCTCAACGGGAGTAATATGGCTGCCCCCTTAGAGTAACTGTCGGAGCAATGAAGAACCTAACGTCTTGTTGGTTGTGTACGAGTCCTGACTCGAAATTTTAAAAGCATAAAAACGCTGCACAAATTCTAGGCAGTTCAATAAGGAACAAGTGTAGTTCAATCGCAAGTGCAGTTGCGTTGCTGACGTTCGTCTCACTAAAGAAGAAGCAGACGTTCAAGTTCAGCACAAATACACACGTGAACTTCAAAGGAATTAAGTCGAGTCGGTCGTCTTTACTGCGGGGAGGCGTCGTCGGTCGCAGTATAGGAGCTAGTAGCCGAACTAGGAGTCGAACAGCGATAGGATATTGTCCTCCTCTGTGCTGTTGTTGTCCATACCGGAGGCCGGGGGGAGACTCGACGAGTTGAAAATGTCAAAGTCCAAATCGGGCAGACTCTGCAAGTGTTGCATGTTTGAAATTAAATTCCGCGATTATGATTTTGTATCATATCTCCGTAGTTGGACATTAGGTTAATTGTTAACTCGGATTTTATACATAGCGTGCTAAGAAGCTTTTACCTACTGGTCAGCGTTATTGTCTGAACGTTATTTAATTAATCGTGATTTGATAAGGAGTGGGTTAAACGTTAACTGGCCGGAATGACAAAGTACTTTTTGTTTAACTTTTAAGACACGTTTGTGGTTGGCCGCATTTGTTCTTGCACTTCGAAAACTAATGCTTACTGCAAAACGTTTCTAAACCTGTTTCGCGCCGTGATAATATGGAAACCCAACAGGGTTTAGCGTACCTGGCTATGTTTCTACCATATATAAACCCGTAGGCATCCTTGTGCCCCCAACAAGCGATTATCACACAGGAAATCTTCCGTAACCTTTGTGTTGTCCCTATGCCTCACCTGTAATGGTCCGGCATCGTCTCCGTCATTCCCCTTCACACCCGCATCAGCAACGAACGGAAGCGTCGGAATATCAACCGCGTCGGCTCCCGTCACATCCTGACTGCCCAGTATCGACTCAAGAGCGTCGTCAAACGAATCGCACGGAGGAATGCTTTGCGGTGCGAAGGCAGGAGTAGCTGGGTTGGCCGTTGGGGTCATGGGGTTGTTATTGTTGTTTGTGGTGGAACCCGCCGAATTGAAGGAGCCTCCAGAGGACGCCGGCGTCGGGCAACATCCAACCGACTGTGGAGTTAGAGCACTGCTGCTGCTTGGCGGCCTCATTGGCGTGCTTGGTCCTTGCGGTGTCTTAGGGTTGTTTGTGTTGCGTCGCTGAAAAAGTTGGCGTCAGATTGTATTAAAATACACATTGCAAAATTCAAGTCAGTTAACATGGTAATGTAATCTTTCCACAACGAATTTTTTGGCAACTTTTTTTGGAGATGCAACGAACTTAAGTATTTACAAGTTTCCAACAGGTTATGAATAAAGTTTGTTTTCGATGTCGTTTAATGTATTTGTAATGGTTTATACAATTTTTAGTAATTATTTAAAAAAACTGTAGTCCCATACACCTTTTATCACTGCAAAAATAGGAGCAACAATAAATGCAAAACTCACGTTTGGGGAATCGCTGTTTTTAAAGAAGGCAGGATGATTGAGTCGTTTCTCAATAGTGACCACGTCGCTTGCGGCAATGTTGTCTCCCATCTCCGAGGTCATTGGCACAGCGGATGAACTGCACTGGAAGTGAGGAGTCGAACCATCTGCAGTTTGTCCGCCAGATGTCGACCTGGAGCCACCCGACGTAATGCGGCTGAAGTCGTAGGTGTGAGGAAATCCTGAGGTGAAGGAATATGAATAAATATACATAGGAATGTAATGTAATAATATGATACAAGGTTAGTTGTAAGAAAATCGAAATACAAGATCATGGCAGGTAATCGTATCAAGAACAAAGGTAGGTCAAGAACAGTTCGTAAGGGTACACTGCCATTTGCGTTGATGTTGGTGTACGACATATATAAATGTATATTCCATGGGGAGGATGAATTAATGTCGCGCTGTCGACATCAAAAACATGTTGATTCGCATCCACAACCGAGGGAGAAATGACATATTGTCTGCGGACGCCAATGACACCAGCAGTTGATTGAGAAACGCCGTGGATACGACCGGTCGTAGTAACTCTCCCCACAGGCGCGGTTTTGTGGTTTTGTATTTATACATCGCATATACATCGTCGCTCCACCAACGGATGTACGCCAGTGCATGTAAACAAGGTCACTCGGCTGCTAGCTACACGAAGAACTGGTGCGGTTTTAAATTGATGTCAAGAAATTCTCATCTCACCGGCATTGTTTTCAGTCGGAGTTGGCCGGTTGCAGGGATGTGAAGAAACGGGGTTGGGGGCGGGAATGTTGTTCAGGCCGGCGTTGGGCGAGGTGACGGTGCGCAGACGCTTGTCTGAAAAACAACCAGTGGTTACTTACAGCGCTGTCTGCGGCGGCGCTTTAACAACAACAACACGAAGCGTTGTCCCACAAATGGCTATGTAGGGCAATGGCAGCTGGGTGCCTACTTAACGACTAACACATCCTTAAAGGCCTGGCTAAGATCAACTTAGCAAAGATTTAATACAATTTTGTGGGACTTAAGTGTGTTTTATCAACTTACTAGGAGGTCCGTCAGGATCTGGTTTAATATGAAGTTGCCCGGGCCGGTGCATGTTTATCTCTTGCTTCATCTCTTGTTTCACGCTTAGCACACTCATTAAAGTCTCCTGCTTGACAGCAAAGTCTCCGGGGGTGCTGATTGGTTCAGGTTTTATGTGGAACCCACTTGTTTCCGTTCGTTCACTCTTTACCACCCCGCCTGTCGGACCCTCGTCAATAGACGGGTACATGTTGGGATAGCACGGCAAAGCCGAGTCCCCCGGGCCTGGAAGTGGATTCCAGTGACAGTTGGAGTCAATGGCAACGATGCTACAGTCACGGTCTTGCAAGGATTTGAAGATTCCTTGCAGGAATTCGTCGATCTCTAAGACTGCGGGAGGAGCTGTTTTCCTAAAGACAAGTAAAACTTATTAGTATAAAAAAAAAAATGTATGACAACAAAGTTTGACATGAAGATATTGCACATCATTGTTTTCCTGGTTTGGCGGCGCTTACCTGCAAATTGGACAAATCCAGGTCGCGTTGTCGCTGTTGAACTGGAGGTAGGACTCCAAGTCAAAGCACTGTTGAAAAAATTATAAATGTTAACCCTGTATCTTAAGGAATCCAGCCCTGATAAATACAATCACAAAAATGTCCGATGGTTTAGTTAATAGAAATACATAACACACTTAAGACTTGAAAGCGATTGTCTTACGTCCCAGACACAAAAATAGTCGTTTTGAAACCCTTGTCACAAAAATAGCTTTAATTTAAAGGGGACTAACTTTAGATCACGGGAAATTTTGTTTGTTTGTGTAACCTTTACCGTTGCAGGTTCAGTGACCGGACACACTGGGTTGGCGCACCCTAGGAGTTATTTTTATTCAGGCAATGATATCGTTTAGTGCACTTTTCTGTCTTCGCCCACGGAGATTTGTATTCCCCCCGACATGGGACCGTGACCAAATCGAAGTTCAACAAATGACAGTGAAGCGAAGAAACAGGTCAGGTCACGATAACGATTCATGACTATTTTCCCCAAGTTCTAAATAAGCCACATAGCAGAAGTTTCTCCTCAAACGCCAGTCCGTTTTAGCACAAGTTGAACTTACATCGCAATAAATGATAAACATTCGAAGAAACTCGGCCATGCTAGATTTCAAAAGACAGATGTGAACAAACATTTTTCAAACAAGGACCCAGACCTAACAAAGTACCTAGACCTAACTAGTTTATTCTGTGTAATTTGGAACAGCGTTATCTTTTCGATGACCTCCTTTGCAGTATTGGGAATATATTCTTGAGCAAACGCAGGGTAACTGCGCTGGTGTCCTAAGATCAGTAATAAACTGTCGCGCACCACGATAAACACTGTTTTTCGACCGTCAGTTAAGGAAGGACGCAACACCCACCTGTATGTGTTTGCAATCTTGACCACGCGCTGGTATCTGGATCCTGTTGCCAGAGATGCAGCAGCGAAGGGAGATGCGTACGGAGGTTGTTGTCTGCTCACTGGCACCGCTGCTGTCGCCGTTCGTCGCCGTCGTCACAATGGAGTTGTTTGCCGCTATTGCCCCGCTGCTAAAGTGACGCTGGACTGCAAGACGGTAGATGCACGTATGAATATTTCATTAGTTCTGTCACGGGAATACCAGGCCCCGCCGCGGTCCCCGTCGCCGAAATCACGCTTCCGTGCAATAAGCGCGTCACAGGAACGCCGCGCGTTGCGACCCTCAATCACTTTTTCGGACGACTCGCGAATGTACGAGGAAGAAAATTACGTTTAGAGGAGAAGCCACGCCCTATTGTGGTTTTCAAACTAATGGAAATTGCTATGTTTTTGTAATAGTTGTTCCGCCCGAAAGTCGGGATGCGCAACATAAAGTTTCGAATTTTGAAAGATTTGAATCCCAAGTGTACGGATTAAAAAGTCCTCTTTTTTCAAGTAATTGGATTCGAAACAAAACAAGTTTACGTAACTTTTGCAACATTTTGTTGTACATTTTACTTCTGTTTGCTATTATTATCGTAAACAGTTAAAACATATAGTAAAACATGAAAAAGTAAAGAAAAAAATTAAGAAAAATAAAACAAAACAATATTCCTTCAACGTGTTATGATTATTATGAGAAACAACAAAATAGTTTTTGAAATCCTGGTTCCAAAAGATTTCTTCTGTGTATCAAACAATCCTTATTTTATCTATGTTGTGCATCCCTAGCGATAAGAACGACTTTGCCCTAATACGTCAGAATTAGTGTTTTGAGATAATATTCAAAATAATATTCTACAACTCAGATTCGGGAGTGTAAAGTCCTGTCACGTGACATTTATTTACACAGCTAACATACGATATTGAAAACGAGACGTTAATTAATTAATCCTAACTACTTAGCATCCAATGTATGCCCTAGACATACGATTCGGCAGGTGAATATTTATTCTTTATTGCAATCCATAATAGAATACACTCAGGATGTTTATGTGTATGTACGGAACCGCATGGGAGTCTGTATACATTGCTCAGCGTTAAATCAGTTGTGTGCGGTGTATACAAGCTAACGAAAACAACACAAAGGTAATTGAAAGACTTATTTACTTTTTGCCATGCATCGGCTGTCGGGTAGCGCTCGCTTCTGCAGCAGACCCTTGAGGATGTATCGGATAGTGGGACGCTGTACGAGCTGGAGACTGAAGAAGTGGGACTGTGAAAAGACAAAGCACAGCAACGCGTTAACACTGTGTATGTTAGTGTGTGGCAAACCAAAAGTTTAATGTAGCGTCGCAACAAACACCCGAAGCTGTAGCGCAACCGAGCACGGTTAAAGGTCCTTGTTTCTGAGAAACGCACCTGACGGGCCGTTGCATGTCAGTTTCTAAAGCCAATTTACCGGCGGCGCTCACACTATTTAATCCCCTTATCGGCGAAGAATTCAGGCACGGTATGTTAAACATCTCGTATTTGCTCAACGCCCTTTATACCTGTTTTCCGACGCTTCGTGTGGTCTACACCAAGCGCGACGGTGCATGACGCGACAGGGAAAACTACAAGACTCAACATGCATCAGCATCCGTAATACAAATCACGTCAAACCGACTTTTAAATAATGACCAACAAACATTTGAAGTTTTCATTACTTACGCAGCAGCACGCAGAAACGGTGATGGTGATTTCGTTACGCCCGGGACGACAAACTTTTTTCAGGTACAGGGGTTTGTGTGTTGACCGCGACTGTCCACGGGTGATAGGCATCGGCGTCGAGTTCACGTTGACCTGAAAAAGTAATAGACTTCGATAGGAAATGTTGGAAGATTGACGTATTGCTTTGAGGTGCGGGTGTGATTGATTACACATGAGTTTTTGGCTTAATGACTACCTGGACATTGAGCGGCCAATTGGTGTGCTTCAGCAAGTCCTCGTGGTGGTAGCACTTGAACTGGAGATCCAAATCAGGCCTGTGGTAACAAACGAAAACAACTCCATGTTAGGTCACAGTATTACGTTACTGCAGCCTGGGACATGACCCGGCGTGCTTAAGGTCAGACATGTTAATAATATTTCGGTAGCCAAATATTTATCATTTAATAAAAACCTGCCGTTGCTTATTAATTGAAATGTAAAACAGTAGTTGTATGAATCATAGGGCATAAACCTATGTCCAGATTTCAGACTGTGACTCGATAGCATAAAAACACAACCACCGTTATTACATTGGTTACAAATGGCGAGGTATCTCAGCAACCAATATAGCATGAAGTTGAAGGTCAATGCTACCCCCGTTCGGTGGCAAACGTCATCACCGTGTCCGAAAGGAGAAATGAAGAAGGGCGAGCAACAAATTACCTTTCAAAAAGGGTCTTGTGTATATGTGGTTTGATGGCGAAGGCCCGCGTACTGACGCTTCGGTTGTGTTCTAAACGGAAGGCGTCAAGCACAACGCCATCACGGATGGTGAACACCAGTCGCTGTTCGTCAACACCTACAAAAATCACAAGGGTAACAGGTGCGCCGGCGGAGAGAAAGCCATTATGTGCCCACATATCCTAATTGCCCTTAACGCCTGTCATCGCGTTGATCTGCCTTCACCTGGGCGAGGAAAAGGCCGTAAAATGCACAACGACATGTTTGGTAGCGAACTGACTTACGAGAGTAATGCGGTTACACCCAGGTGGCAGCCGTGGCTTATTGAAACCTGACTAGGTAACAAGACCCTGCAACGCATGATTTCATAAATTGATAGCGAGGGTTTCCCATGTCCCGCGACTCCCGGGCATTCGCTTCGCTGCTCAAAGTGCGACCCAGCCTAGTAACGCATGCCTGAGCCGGGCAGCTCGGCGACGCCCGCACTCATGAGGACTTGTCACGAATGTCCGAACGCTGACTGACTGGCAGGGGACGGAGAAACGAAGAACACTCGACTTGATGCGTGGTATCAAAACGCGCTTTGCACAAATACCCTTGAGGCAAAGAGTGTGGTGGCTAACGGGAAAGTGCAACCATGAAGTGCCGCCTATTGGAGAAAGGGCACTGCCTTGCGACGACTGGTTGCGACCAGCACGTGTTTAGACGGCAAGGAAAGGGACCGGGACCGATCTTATCTCGAACGGAGTCGGCACAATAACTCTCTGCATCTCACCAGCAAAACCACAAACGTGAAAAGCCGACTTGAGATCCTTGGTCTTAAGCGTGGCATTTCTAGGCGGATTTGTGCGATGTGTGTGGGAGTTAGCGTGCACATAGCTATGCTGGCAAACTTGACATTGACGATACAGATAAACAAGGGTGTCAGTTACGTTCTCCCGCCTGAGCTACATGCCGTGAAATTCCATAGCTGGGGTATATACAGTATTCGCAAATGAGCATAACGTGACGTTGACAGTCACGAAGTTGAATAGTTTCGAGGTCTATTACCAGATCAAGCAGGCGCGCCAGAACCGACCATTAGAACATACCGTCCGTGTCGAATTTTTCCATGTTTGGATAAGGTGGGACGTTGTGGGCGCTGCCGGGCGTCAGGGGCGGCGTCGGATTGCCCGGGATGGGATTTGGCTGCTGTGAATTCGGGTACGGCATTGACCGCATCTGCATGAGTAAAATATTGCTCTGTGAAGTTGTTTCTCTTAGTTTGCTTTTGCATGGAGCAAAATTGTGATCTCAAGTTACGTCAGGAGGACCAATGAGCACCAACTAACATAAAAAAATTGGAGCGTGGAATACAAAGCTCTCACAAACTTTACGCCAAGGTGTAAGCGTTAGAGAAACAAAACTTTAGCATATCTTGGAAAAATGGACTAAAAAAATCAATTCAGTAAACATATCTCTACTGCACGAGACCATGAAAGAGTCATTATTGCTAAACAGCTGCGTTTACAGCGTTTCGCATCACCTCAACACCTGGCATCGAAATCAATACCTCATTGGGGTAGTGGGGAGGGTATGGCCTTGGTCCCTGTCCATAAGGGTGCGGTTCGGTGATGGATTGATTGCCTTGGTAGAAGTGATGTTGGGGTGAGGGCCCGGTCCTGGGGCTGTAACCCTGTGCGGTGGGGGTCGTGGGACATTGCGGAAGGTGCATGGCGGGGTGTGGCAGTGTGTCGGTGGGCTTGTTGAAGTGTCCTGGCATATTCGGCGTCCCGTTGTACGGCCCTTGCCCCATCGGCTGTGCGTGAAAGACATTGTCAAGTGGTGCTCGACGACAGAAATGGGTTGCGTAACGTTTGGTGCCGAGAGGTTCATTTCACGCTCGGCAGTTACTACTTTGCCCTTCTTACTCCACCGAATCAGTCAATCAACTCACTAAGTAAGAACGTTTACCCAAAACAGATGAAACCTAAAACCACCGCAGTGTTTGAAAAACGTTCATGCCTAGATCACGCTTGGAAAATGGTGTTTGGGTGAACCGTCTGTGTCATGAAATTTTAAAGCATGTCGGATCAGAGGCACAAATGATCTTTTTCCTCTTTCTAACATGTAAATTATCTGGTACACATCATTGCTGACAGAGATGTACACAAAGCATCCTTTAACACTGCGGCCAAGGTTAACGTTTGTTTGCAAACAGTCACCAAGATCAAAGGATCAAGAAGACCAGATCGTACCTGTTGCGGGCGACATGATGGCTTGTACATATCGTTGTTGCACATTGACCCGTTAAGACTTGCAGAACGTGGCGAACCCATCCCGCCGCCTATTTGATAAGGAGCGGAAGAGGGTGGACCCCGTCCGTAGTGAGGGGTCATCTGGGGCCTTGTCCGGTTCGACTGAGACATAATAGGATAACCCATGCCGTGCTGTTGGTTGGGGGAGTAGTGTTGGGCGGGGTGATGTGACATGTTCTGGTGCATGTGATAGTTGGGACCATGGTGGCCACCGGGGCCATTTTGCATCTAAAAAAATATGAACATCGAAAGGTTTTTCATGTGAACACATAAGTTGGGTACAAAAATTTATCATGCAAACAGGTTTTTAAACGCAAACAACGGCAAACGTGTACTTGAAAACTAAGTTTGCGCGGATGATGTCACACCGTTGTCAAGAGGGGCACGTTGTGCGCCTGAGCCAATCTTCGTCACTGTTACTGCAAATGAAGACGAGGTTTCACGCGCAGTGTTATGAACGTTAAAAGTACTTTATGTATGATTCATTCGCTCGTTTTGTTCTCACCATGCAAAAGCGCCATGCACTGACAGGTAAAAGCGACCACAAAGGGGCAACAAAACAACAAAAGATGAAACGCACGGACGGACACCAACTGCAATGAGAGCACGATCACAGCGCCGACAAATCCGCGATCACACCAAGTGGGATAATGGATTGTCCCGGGCGTAGTCCTCTGTCAAAACAACACAAAGCGCGCGCATTCCAACCCTGATCCCATCTCCGCGTTGTTTGGTAGCGGGTACTCCGACGATGCAAGGATTCGGGTGGCGAGGCGCCATTTTGTCGCGCACGAATCGCAGAGCAAACTCCATGATCGCTTATCGTTGCCGAATCAATAACGAAACCTGTCATAGGGTTTATATCGCCCGACTCACGCGCNTAATAGGATAACCCATGCCGTGCTGCTGGTTGGGAGAGTAGTGTTGGGCGGGGTGATGTGACATGTTCTGGTGCATGTGATAGTTGGGACCATGGTGGCCACCGGGGCCATTTTGCATCTAAAAGAATATGAACATCGAAAGGTTTTTCATGTGAACACATAAGTTGGGTACAAAAATGTATTATTCAAACAGACTTTTAGACGCAAACAACGGCAAACGTGTACGGGAAAACTAAGTTTGCGCGGATGTTGTCACACCGTTGTCAAGAGTGGTACGTTGTGCGCCTCAACCAATCTTCGTCTCTATTACTGCAAATGAAGACGAGGTTTCACGCGCAGTGTTATTGACGTTAAAAGTACTTTATGTATGATTCATTCGCTCGTTTTGTTCTCACCATGCAAAAGCGCCATGCACTGACAAGTAAAAGCGACCACAAAGGGGCAACAAAACAACAAAAGATGAAACGCACGGACGGACACCAATTGCAATGAGAGCACGATCACAGCGCCGACAAATCCGCGATCACACCAAGTGGGATAATGGATTGTCCCGGGCGTAGTCCTCTGTCAAAACAACACAAAGCGCGCGCATTCCAACCCTGATCCCATCTCCGCGTTGTTTGGTAGCGGGTACTCCGACGATGCAAGGATTCGGGTGGCGAGGCGCCATTTTGTCGCGCACGAATCGCAGAGCAAACTCCATGATCGCTTATCGTTGCCGAATCAATAACGAAACCTGTCATAGGGTTTATATCGCCCGACTCACGCGCATGATCAACTGGTAACCGGTTTTTACCATTCATTCTTCCAGGCGCCTTTTCCAAATCCCACTGGCAAAGCAAACGGCATTGTGCGTATCTTCTCGATCAAGGCAAGGAGAGACTACATTAATATTTTACCACGGTCGCGATTGGCCAATCATCGATTAACACTAAAACCACCAAGGAGCCAAAAAGAAATGATATAACAGTCGGGCGCGGTGTGTAAAAATAAACAAAACAAACAATATCTGGAAAAGCAAAGTACAAATATGCAACAGATTTTGGATTGTGGAAAGAACTTTGCAATAGATGTTGCCAATCCTTGCAGTTTGGCAAATTCCTTTAAGCGTTATCTGGAACAAACCATACATCAGATGGATTGCTAGGATGTGCTAGGTTCGTTGGATCAAACAGGCAACATTGTTTGCTAATTCTGCGGTGGAGTTTTGTATCAAGAAACAATTCGCCCTCCTATCAGTGACAACAAGAAATACTGCAACGTGTGAACCGCAATGACCAGCAAAGCGCAGCGACAGACGGGCAACAGCAGCAAAGGGCGCGGCCCAAGGTCTATAGATGCAATTACCTCGTGCCTTTCGGTATTCGCGACGTTCTGTATACACCACAATATCCTGCCGTCGGTGCACCATGGTAATTGCAGCCGCCAATCCAGCAATTAGCCTGTCACCTTGCGCCGAACGAAGTGGGTATAGATGCAGCACGAAAGCGATGCGGGCCGCAGAGGAGATGGATTCGGCCCCACCCATCTAATTCATTCTCTGGATTAAGGCGATGAAGCGAAACGGTTGCGGGTTTGGTAACGTGCCGGTGGCGCCCGAAACCAGATAGGGATAATAACATCAAGCGTTACTTCCCACACATTGGAACCATGTTACGTAGCACAAGCGACGCGAAACATCTGTCAGATCGCAATGCCCGGTTTGCTTTGGCGACAGAGCCTGTATGTTTGGTAGCGAGGGTAAACGAACGGCCTTTATTGATTCAAGGGATCTGGCGGAGATTAATTGTCGTTCAAGTTGTGCTGGCGCTCGCAAGGTTAAGAGGGGTCCTTCATGAATAATGCACAAGGCCAGCGTGAAAATGCATCCAATCGTATGCAACTTGCAGGGACTCGAGTGCAATGGAATAACACGGACACCACCGCACACAACGACTCGGAGACAAGATCGCAGGTTGTGACGCGCTTGTTATGACACGATCTACCTTGTCGCGAACGCAATCAGTATCAAGATACATCATGCGCTCAACAATCGATGTACATGAATTGAGCGAAACGTCAAGAAAGCGGGTACCGGGAAAATGAGCGCTATGCTGGCCAGGCGCTGGGCTTTTGATGTGGTGAGTCAGAAAATATTTTCCTGACATCGCATCAGCGCTGCGCAACACCACCGTGGCGTGTTTATTTTGCTTGTGTTCGCAGACGCCAAACCGTAAATGGAACTCTGGATGTAGCCAGGATTTGGCCTGGACTTTGGGGTTCAGTAAATCACAAATGCCAGCAATCCGCCAAGAAAACGCATGAACTTGCATTCCACAGACGTAGCACCGTGATCGGCTTCGGCAAATCTGCCAAACCACATCCAATTTGTCTTCGTTCGGCAGATCATGTTGCAGAAATATAACATAGGTGCAGCAGAGGCATGAGGGTAGTGGATGGATGCGCATGTGAGCCCATGTCTGTCGTCGACGTGGGTGCCGGAATCAGCACGGTAACCTGGCGGCAATCGAAAGTTCCTCGCGGTATGCACACTTGTTTGTTTAGCAGATACAGTGGTGCCGCGCCCGCGAAACGCACGCCCTCTTTCCGCCGGACCAAAATAAATAGCACTCCGAGCCCGGGTTGAGGCTTTCAGGGTCGTGACGTCACGAACGCGGTTGGAGCAACAAACAAACAAACATGCTGGCGCCGGTGTTGGCGCAATAACACGCTCGCTCGCGAATGCGGTGAAGATCGCAAAGGACGCTCCCTGCGGAGGGTCGGACTTCGAGTCCAAACTAAGTAAAAAGTTTTTAGAAAGTCGAACCTGTAGAGACATCTTTCATTTAGTAGTTGGTGATTAATCGAGATTTAAACATGCATCCCAACAAATGAAACACGAATCAACTTCACCAGTTTTTAACAATGGGGATGTCAACAGAAAAATGTAAAATAGTTCCACCAGCGTCAGGAAAACAGACGAAAAACATTCGTTGGCACTCGAATAAGCCGTGATCGGTCAGGCAAAACAATCGCTCCAATATTTCGACTGGAAGCGCAATCTGAAGAGTTCGCGGTCCTGCCGCCGAATGACGCAAATCGGTGCTCGAAATTGTTGCCAAACAAAACAGAAAATGCGCATCCTAGGACATTAGCGCCGCCTTCCAGCGGGTCGCCGAAAAACGTGGAACATACCGATAAGACTTTTACGTGCTAGGCACTCATCAGACACAAGAATAAGTGTAAATGATCGGAGACCAGATGGCCTTGGGCATCAGGCGCGTTAAACCGTCTGTAATATAGACTGTTTGACTGCGACACGCCCGTTTGAACATAATCAGACCTGCATTTGGCAGCTTAGTACAAGTTTTAACACTTTTGTTCAAGTCGTGATTTTTAACACACACCGAAATTCGTTTGGTGATCGCTGACCCGCGCAGCGGCCAGGTAAACATACAACAATTGTTTACTCATTAAAACGGTGTAGACATTCCGTCTGTAATCGGTTTTTGCACCAAACAAGTTTAGCAGCCACAAATCAATAGTCGGCCGTCTCGCTTCAAAGCTTCTGTTCGGCATTATGAAGAGAAACAATAGCGGCAATGTTTAAATAGACTGAAATTAAATCAGTCAACAGAAATTATCGCGCGGAAACGGCGCGGTCGGGTCGCTAGGGTAAAAGTTCTGTTTCCTGTCACCAGGACTGACACGCAACTCCCTGAAGCGCGAAGACGAAACGCAGACGCAGCATATTGGACCAGAAGCAATTTCAAGCGATATGTGTGGTAAAATTGCGAAATATGAAAACTGCACTGTGCCGCCTCGTGAAGTAACAACGAACGAATTAAACTCACCCCGTCGTAGGCTGGGACAGGCCCGTGATCTTGCTCTTTCAAAAACGCTGTTGCGGTCGCAGTCGCCGTGGCTGCTGCGGCTGCAGCTGCTGCAGCGGCCGCTGCTGCTGCCGCTGCCGGAGGATGGTGGTTCTAAAAGGTGGTAAAAATTTTACCTAGTCGTCCCACAAGGAACACATAGTTTACATTCAAACTTTAAACTGACAAGTTAACAAACATTTACTGAGCAACATCCTACCTGCTCTGAGCCCATGCGGTGACCTGGACCGCCGGTGTATCGACCAGCCGGTCCCATTCCTCTGTGGTTGGGAGGGTACATGTTGTGGTGTTGATAGTTTCCTCCAGGCGACTTGGAATGAATGCCGGGGTAACCGTGGTTGAAGTTGCCACCCATTTGATCACTTCCGTTGTGTCCAACGTGCTGTTGGGCGAAGGTCGTGGAATTGACCGACTGACTGTGCACAGGGATCGGGGCGGTCTGTGTCGTAGAAACGCCCCAAACTGTGGTGATAACCGACAGAGAAGGGTGTTGATTAGGTGGGCCTTGCTGTGACCCTTGGCTCCAACTCCTGCGAGAAAATTTTGGTAAATATTACTATTTTCAACTAAACAGAGCAAAATCCTCCATACCTTTGGGCCAAGTGCGGCTGTGGGTATTGCATTTTTTGCCCCATAATGTCCCCGCCCATGGGGTTTTGGTTTGGAACAGGCATTGATTGGAGGTTGTTTGGTTTGATTGCATCATGCTGCAACGTCATAATCTTTTTCACACTGTGCAGCCACATCGTCAGCATCGCTGCAATGCAAACATAAAATTGTTGACCGATATCCCTGCAAACTTGGAAGGGTGAGACAGTGAATTTCCAATCCCTTTAAAGCCTTTGATTTCATGTCGCGCAATAAAACTGGCAACAAAAAGTTGGGCTGACATTTTTCGGCAATCTATTAGTTCATTTACATTGCATGTTACGTATTTCACTCATCGCGATTTCGATCTTAGATTTAAAGGTAGCTGCAGAATTTTATCACATAGTCTGTCGTCTTTGGCATTGAGAATTGAAAACCCAATTTTCACATTCGTCAAAGTGCGACATCGAGATCGAACAACGCAACGCGATTTTAATTATGTGACGGGAGACGGGGGGATGACGAGCAAGTTCAAGATTGCTTTCATCCCCGGCAGCGAGAAGGTGACTTGAAAGAAATTGTTTGCATTACACACTGGCTACAAGTTAGCTCGGGTTGCCCGGGGCGCGTCAGGGAAGCAGCACTGCTCGCGATTGTCTGATATTTACATTAACTCGCCCGCGAGTCTGCCTTATCGCGCACTTGATCGCCACTGCGCGATTTTGAAGTCGGCGCGGGACGTGACAAGCCCTGGACGAGCGATACTCGCCCAGATAAAGTGATTTAATTTCGCGACGCGCAAGCATGTGTCGTGCATGACGATCATGGTCCGATATCGATTATTGAGTCGTTCGATGTTGCTGCCTAAGTCTTCGCGCATTATTAAACGATGACGCGCGAACGCCAACTGGGCCCACCAGAATTTTAATGTGTCTACTTTGAACTCTGGACTAAACGAAACACAATACTGCCTAGCCAGTATACGCCAAAGGCAGTATACACATTTTTATCACTTAAACACCAATAATACAGAGGTGAGAAACAGCACAAACGAATGTCCTTTAACTAAGCTAACTTTTGGGGGCAAATTTTGAGAATTTACGGCTTGCGAGGGGCATTAGCCGGATTACCGTAAGTAACTGCCTCAAATTGGCCCAAATTACGTGGGTGACAGAGCATTTGCGGGTACGCGATCGCATCTGCGTGTTCAAGGTGCGTCACACCATCCGGAAAAGTTGGTCTGACGGGAATTATCCCAGCCCAAGATAAAGCGGCATCACATACATCAAGTACCGAGAGCAACACCTGTTTTCTCCTGCTGTGCTTAGGAATGCACGATACAGCTATTAGTACGGTAAGCATTCTATAAAACATCGAATAAATCATTTTAAATCCTATTCTATTTGTTCTTGCATTTTTAAAGGGATGTCACGGCGCGTTGACATTGCTATTTTGTCTTTCGGCACTAATGTTCGTGCGAACAAAATGGATTGCGTTAATGGACTCGTTTGGCTTTTTGTGGGTTTTCTTGTCATTCTTGAAAAGTTTTGTTTTCAAACCCAATAAAACGCGGTTTTACATTTAAATGCTTCAGGATTCGATTATCAGATTTAAAATTCTATAATTACTCTTCAAGTATGTTGCATTACCGACTGAGATGTTTTCGCAGGAAAATGTGCGCGACCGGCACCAGGCTCTTTTTCGTGTTTTCCTGCTCAAATTACACTTAATGCACGCCCAAAGCAAATTGCGCAACGCTTTTGTTTATTTACCTTGCGGCCCGCGACGCCCGTCGATTATGAACATCGTGTACCTTGGCCGACTCGCAGACGACTAATAAGGTAACTGGCAGTGAGACTCGTAACATGCGGCTCTGAATACCAGATGAATTCATGCGCAGGTAAAATCAATAGGTAAAATCCATATGCGATGCGCGGGAGTGCCAGAACGCCTGTCAGCATTGTTTAAAGGTCGTCTGGAGAACCGATCGCATTCAAACGCGTTGCATTATTAATGGAAGACATCATTCGTGGCAAACACAAATGTGCCCGGTAACAAACTCGTAAATGCGAGTGACACTACAACGCCTTCTGCGATTACGCTGAAAGCGAATGTGTTACCATCTTACGAACAACCCGGCAACTTACATGCTGAGTGTTGTGAAAATCTGTCTCTGTGTTCATTGCAAAGAACCAATAACCGGTAACAAAGCTGCAGATCGTAGCCTTGCTTGCCTGCTACTTCATTGACGACCTGAAACATAAAAAGTTGATTGTTAGAAAATAGGAAGCATCCTACAAAATTAGAAATACCGTTTCCATTTGGATTTACGAGTGGTGAGATGTTTTGTGCCAAAGGCGTTCAACACTCGCTCGTTCCCCTACGGAATACACACGACAACAACTTTCACGTCTATTTGCTCTGGGGAGATATTATACGGAATTGTAAAGAGTCGTGTTATACGACGATTTATTTCCAGCGCAATATCTATGCTGTTTTGCAAAGTCGCGCTTTACAAACAAGAGACTTAACGCGGGCGCTAACCGCATTATTTGTCGTATCACACGTCGCGTGGGAGGTCTGGTAACGTTCTATTTTTGGGCTGGAAAGAGTAAGAAGTATCTGTGATTTCATAAGACTAAATAATAATTAATATCAGCCCTTACTGGAACGGACGTTTAGACAAGAATATGAGTCAACAAATTGGGGTTCGGAACTGAATTCGTATTGGTCTGAAGATGGCCAGTCCGACGAACCACCAAGCTAGACAATGCAACGAGTGGAAGGAGATGAATTTCCGATTTCCAGTAATTGAAGCATATGCGACCGCACCAAACCTTTTTCTAGTAAAAGAATATTGAGGACAGCTGAACTGTCTTTTGTTTGCGAATACTATCATCCTGCTGCGGTGATATTGAATACAAATTAGGCAGCTTGCAACAACAGTAGAATACCGCCTCTTCTACGCGAGCCGCAAGTCGGAAGCGTGAAATCTTTTCCCGACCACTTGCCATATGTTATATTATGGCGCGTCAAAAATGAAGTAACATATTTGTTTTAGCCTGATTTGGATACCGTATAAATACAGCGTTTGTGTCACAAAATTGTGCGCCTTATTTGTTTGTATCTATACAAAAGAATTATACACGCACCGCTATGTCGAGTAAGTGATCAACAACGCTGCAAAAGTTATCAAGGCACAATAAAGGAGGCCAAATGTCGCTGCACGTCTTCAAAAGCTGAAAAATCGAATCTGGGCGCATGAGTGGCAAGCAAACGACTTAACGAGCGGAAACACACTTATGAATTTCATCGATGAGTCCCTAATTACTGTGGCGCAGCGAAAGAAAGCGAGTGACCTCAAATAGAGGCAAGTCCATATGGTCAGCGATCGATTGAAGCAAGTAGCAACACATCGCGATTGGCCTGGCGATCATCCCTAGAAAGGCCCTTCCCGAACCCTGTTTGAATTCGCAAAAGTCAGTAACTGGTGACGGGCGCCGGCGCGAGGTGGAGCACAAAATCGATTCGCCAAATCTTAATTATTGATGACCAGTGCAAGGTTGAGGGCAAACGCCGTTGTTTTCGCGTGAAGCGGACTGTTGTTGCGACGCGGAAACGATTCACCAGCTCTATTGATCGCTCTTCGTGCTTGAGCACTGTATTCCGTTTATGTATTGACGGCTAAGACATTAAAATCTGGTCGCCCAGGCCGAAGTATTGTGTGAGATCATCGATACTCGTACGAGCGGTTAAAGTCCTTAGAAATGCAATAAATGAGTTCGCAACGGGTGAGATAATTTAATACAGGTTAAATTGTCCACTGCAGCGCCTAAGTCCTGCGCAGCGCCTTGCTGAATACAAGACCCCATCCGACACTAATGCACACTCGACTGACATATCGGGTTCTGCGCGAGCGCGGTTAAGCCGGAAAAGTGACCATTGTCTGGAACGGGTCACTTGAATTCGCTTATGCGCGAAAGCGTGGCTTGTCTTCTGTAAATTAAGGGCGAGCCGTTAGCTGGCAGTAGACCGTGCCCGTCACCTTCGAACACAACTAAACGCCGCAGCAGTTGGATCAATTGTTAGCAAAAATAAGTTTCAACCCGTAGACCGTAAAGCGGTTACCGCGGACGTAATGAAACTCAAACCCAGATAGCCGTCAGCGAGAATCTTTCGAAGGACCGTGAACGACGTAATAAAAAGTGCTGATGAAGGAGGTAGCACTTTACCGGCCGTCTCTTACCCGCCGCGCGCTATCGGCTTTACAACACTCACATGACTGAAATTCTCCGAGAAATCTTGGTAATACGATCCTGCAACCGGCTTGTCGCACGCATGCAGCGTTATAACGCACCGGAGTAGCGCTATTCGTTTTGAGGTTAAGTGCCAGTAATCACGAAATCCATTAACAGGCTGCTGGGCGATAGCGATTCGAACAAGTAATTAAATGATCCCCCTTGTGCCAGGAGAAATGTCATATCACGGATAAGCATTTGAATTCTTTATGGGCAATGGACATTTTGTCAAACCCATTTGCATTTAATTGCAATGAGCTTCCGTTTAATAACTCATCTGTCAGATTCGCTTTCTGGGCGGGCGATGTAAGTATTTCGTGTTGTGGCGTCACCAAACAGTGCAAAGAATACGTGAGATCCGATGCGTGCGAACGAAAGCCTCCAACTGTCTGTCAATGCACAGCGGAGCGGCGGCAAGTTGTAACAAAGCGACTCTTACAGCCAGACCGGTCTTGCAGACAAACTTGGGCGATAAGAACTTGCCACGGATAGAAGGTCTTGCGAATGCGCACCCGTGCTTTCAGGTGTTGTAACCCTATATCGTTCAATTTAGATTGTCTGAGGCGGAGTCTAAAAAACAGGAAATATCCGCAACGGGCCAGTCTGTTGCATGCCTGTGCGTCGCGCCGAGTCCATCGTTCACTTGGAAAGTGTAGCAATTGGGTCCTAATCCCGGTGTGTGTGAGTAATGCTATTTACCTCGTTCCGACCCGATGCACAAAACCAACCACGGCGCAGGGAGTCTGCCTCCTGCAGTCGCCTGTCAACTTTCATTGACAGCTCCTCGATTGGAACTCCGGCCTTGCTGACATTTACACAGACGCATCAATATTTGCTGATTAAAACAGACACCGAATCTCGTATAGTCTGGAACGATAACGGCTCCTGCTGCGGGTAAATGTCTCGCTTAAAGTTGGCTACAATCGATTTAATGGGAAACTCAGTGAGAAACTAATTTAAAATTAAAGCAAATATTATTTGTTTACACAATCCGGAACAACGCCAGATCACCAGACAAGTGCACGTGCGGGGTGTCAGTGACGAAACAGACACAGGGCAAAGGCTTTATTGATCTCGTCAGGTGACATCACGATCAAACCGCGGGCGTCGCTAAAGACCGTGATCATTCGGGGTGTGCGGCCTGGTAAACAACTTTCCAAATGGAAAGTTCCAACAAAGGAAGCAACTGAAAAAATAACCTGGCAACATGGTTTTCTAAAAGCACGAGATCTATGTGTGCTTGCGGTATTACCTTCGTGTGTTTTGTGTCGCTTTTGTGACCTGAAAAATTGACTTTGTTGATCAAATAAACCCTCAGCTAAGGCGACTGAATAATTCCACTGCGCGTTGTCAAATTAAGACTTCCGCACCGGTATCGACAAGTGAGTGATTAATTCTACGTACATTGCTCATGGTACCTTGATATCAGGAAGAACCGGCAAAACGACAATCGGCTGTTTAAACCCGACAACACGAAACGAAAGCAAGCGGGCGACTTAACACAGCCATACGTTACCGTGCCGTTGCAGGTCGGGCGCGACGGGCGGATGTGGTATTGTTCGGTCCAGGGCGTTTGTATGGCACTTTTACCTCCAAGACAGCAGATAGCGCGATGGGTTTGTGCTTCCACTGCATTATGACGATTCAGACGGCACGAAATATGCCAGATTTCCCAATCACGCTCTTTCAATTTATAACCGATCGTTCGCAATCGGCGATCCGCGAAATCGCGTGACGTGTAGGCGACGATCGTGATCGAAGTTCAAGTCACGAAACATCATCCTCGTGTCTTTGATCTTTGCCCGGCTAGCACCGAGCGCCCGTCCAGGAATGTTGACAGCGCAATAACCATGATACCGTCAACGCTCGAAAACGCACTCGGCGGATATTCGCCCCAAAGCAGCTACATAATCGCTTAAAGCAAGGCAATAAGCGACCGACAGGCAGCAGAGCTTTGACGGGTGTCATTGGCCGGGTCACGTTTCGAATTTCGTGCTGTTCGGTCACGGACCACCGGCAAGAGGCATGCCCCGGCGAGACGGGCCACGCGGCGACACCTTCCCCTGTCCCCTGCCGACGATGGGAAAGGCAGCGAACAGTGAAGTAAAAATCGTTTGCCGGCGAGCAAGTGTGCCAACCGCATACAAGTATTACCGAAGCCGCGAGTTCGCGGTTCGATGGCCGTGACGTTCAACTATTAGGGTCGTCGTGATCGGGGACAGCTGAAAAAAGGCGCCCGGGCAGCGAACAATGCGCGAAACAGCGATAAAGGCGGCGTTTTGTCTGCCTCGCGCCAACCGAGATACATATTTGTGTTGCCCTTGCCGCGAGTCCAACCCCAAGTTTGACGAACGCGACGAGGCGTAACTCATAGAAACTATTTGGATGCCAGGACAAGCCACACTGATCTTGAAAAGCAGATTTTGTTTACTTAGCACCCGAGGCAGGTTCTCGCCAAAGCGAGTGTTTGCTGAATAGAATGCAAGTAAAACAATCACTTAAACCTAATATAGCTTCAGTCCACATTTCAACACTTAAAACGTATTTGCTTTTGACAGCGGCAAAAATATGCAAATGCAAAGATATTGGGTTTGTATCGTGTTGTGCTTTAGTTAAGAATAAGTCTTTAATCTGCAACGTCAAAACGGTCCCCCAAAGAAGAACGACGCTTGTCGAACAATGGCCCTTCGCCGTTTCGCGATCTAACAAGCAATCTCACGGCCATTCTCCGTTCCGCTCCATTTGGCGTCTGATTGATTGCCTGGGACAGCGCGGGCGCCATTTGTCGTTGAAACTTTGCGCGTTTAAGTGATCGCGTTGGGCGACTTGAACTTGTGCGGCTGCGCAATGTGTCGACTACCTGGGTGTTCAGTTGGTGACTTACTGCAAATTATGCGCTAACCTCGGTTCGCCTCATTGGAGTCTGTTTTCCCGTTTCCTTTCGTTGCATCACGACCTACTTATTCGTCTGTCACGAACCTCGTTTTGACGCGGGAGCGGCACTAACTGCAACACACTGGTGTTGCGCGCAGACTGCTACGTCACAAAGCCTAGCCCCGACCTATTAAAAACGGCTTCGTAATGTCATTGCAACATAATTACGTAAGATCCAATACCGCATTATGAAACGGCTTTAACGATACGCAAAAGTAGTTCAGTTCTAACTTACCGACAGGCACCCCATCAGCGACTGGTGAAAGTGCGATTGAAATGCTCTAGTATCCGAACACCAGTCCAGGAGTTCACGTGCGGACTTGATGAACAACTGTGGGTCGCGCAAATGCTAAAATACAAGAACGTTGAGGTGAGACGACTCCTTCTCGAGGAACGTCATAGCATAAAAACGTTTAACCCTACTTACGTTTTGTATGCACTGAAGTCGGTCAAGCGTCTGTCGCGTGTGCGGGTCGTGACTCAGGGGGTTCGGGCCCCCCATCGGAGCGCCCATTGTTCCGCCTACAACGCCGCCCACAGGCAGTTGGCGCATGCCGTGGTTCACTGTCGTGGAGCTCATCGGGGGTTTAGGAAGGTTACAATCCAATAATCCGCGAGCTTTTCTTGCTTCTTCGGCTAGTTTGGTGCAAACGGAACTCAGTAAACAGTCGAACGTAGTAGGGACTCATCGGATCGCTTCGCCTGCCCCTGTACAATTCCTCTTGTACATCTGCTTTCTCGTTGTAACCTTGTTATCCCGCGTGCTCGAGAGTTCCGAAACGAGTGAGTTTGTCAACAAACAATTAGTTCAACAACTTCTCGGCTAGACTCGAAACTCTGTTTAAAGAGTCAATCTCGGTTTTTCAGTATGAACTGATTTTGCCACAGAAACAAATAAATAATCCAAGCTCAGCTTTGGCGATGGCTCTTCTTATGGCGTTTTAATACAAAGACCTAAGCTGTAAATCAACATAACGTTAGGTTGAAGCGCAGTACAAATTATAGCTGCTACATCGCCTAAATCACGCAATCACAAACAACGAGCTAATTCTCGACATCATTCTTCTCGATTACTCTCGCATTCCGCGCTGTGACATTACAGCATTCTTATCGATCAGTCCTCAGCAGCACCCGGGCGAGTTTTCCGCTGCTATGCTGTGTCTGTATCCACGCGGCGAGCTCTCGCACCCTCGCGAGCAGGTTGGCTCACGCTATAATGGGCGAAGAATTCACTTAGCTCGTCGCTTTAGCGGCGACGCAAAACACAGAACAAATTTCGCTGCACATTCTCTCTTTTTCGCGATGATCCATCTTCGAACGCGCTACGGCGCGAGAGCATAAGGAGATCGCCAGGGAGCGACGAGGAGGGAGCGGCCGGGAGTAGGAGAGATGAGAAACGGTGGCGGCGGCGGCGGTGTCGCAGTTCGTCAATACCAAGCTGGCTCAGCTAATGGTAGTTTTTCTGTGCCGCTATCCTCGACTAAACCGCCTCTGCGAGGTGAGCGCGTCGCGGAAAGAAAGTGGCTATCTTCAAGCGAACTCATCGATCGTCGCGTCGCAAGGCCACCACGGAGGTAGAAGTGTAGCATTTAGGCTCGCGTTTGATTGTTTGGAACAAGCCTAGGTGTGTTCGCAGGGAGAGCGAGGTGGCGATGTGGAATGATCTGTACGCGGCAAATCAATTTCATCGCCCCCACTACATAATTGTAGGCATATCGTTTAGCGAGGAAAACGCAAAGGCTATTAAGTTTAGGTACGTCATTACCACGCATCTACTTCGTCGCAGACACGAGTTAAGGTAAATTAGTTGCTACCTAACAACGCTACATTATTGTCTGACAAACAAATTTCACACAGTCTGGAAGCCACTATCTGCACGCCAGATGGCATTTAGCAAATTAATTGACATTTGCACAGGCGTGTTGAATTTTCAGTGCTGTCTGTTGACTAATACGCTCGCGAAACCCCAACATGAAAACACGTTCATTTCTTAGAGAAAACCTTATTTCACGGTCAAGATTTGCAGATTCATACTCATAAAGCTCCTACTGTCTATGTATGTTATCATTTCTATGGTAATTCAACCAAATTAGACATCCAATATACATCCTCTGACTTCTTATCGCTAAAACTTTCGTTTAGACAATTTTTACAACATAATTCACTGCTCAGTTTCTGCACAGTATTCACAGTTTCAGACAGCTTTTACATAATTTATCTTGTAAGAAAGACAGCCTCCATTGGCTGGTAATTCGCCACAGTGTATATTAACTGGTGCAATTCATTAAAACAAATTAATAATGTCTGATCCGTAGCGCAATGCGACGATGTTAGGCGGAAGCCATAGATAGCTTGAAATCGATTGATTTCAGTCTATTTTCGGATTTCCTTGCTTCAGTTTGTTTGAGGCGAACCTCACGAATCTGTATCACGACAAGTTGTGCTTTCGACGCTATTACGTCACCACACGTCAAGCAGTGGGCGCGAAAATCTGAGTTTTGCTGATATCAATCTCATTTAATGTTGTACATGCGTGATAACTAACTGGGTGACATTTTAAAAGATGCACCTTGTCTTAAAGATCTACGGCGACTCCGCCACATCAGTTCCAATCAAAGAGGTGAAGGGCGAATCCTACAACGTAACATGTAACAAACTAGTATCGGCGGAAACCTTCTATAATTAAGAAGAAATTTACTTTCTATAAATAAGCTGGGTGATTTGTCGCTACAGCATGTTTTTAATACTGCTGTCTGACATTTAAGAAGCACAGCCATGTGCGTCGTACAAAGTGGTGTCATGCGGCTAAGCAGGGGAAAATCGGTCCACGTTACGACGCTTAAGTTTTTGCATCCGATCTATGCACGCAGCACTTCATGAAAAAGTGGCCCGCATACTGTGAGAATGAAGAAGGCTCCGTAATCCGCGACCGACGCGTAAACAAGCACAAGCCGCGCACCGCATCACATACTTTCATCTGCCATGAGTAACGCGCTCGGTAAACAGACAAGTGCCCGAATTGTTTCTGAATCAAGACCACCTACGGGACGTCTGTAGCGTATGACGGACGCTGGCTCCACTCTGTCGTTTATTCCGTCAGGAAATCGAGATTTTCTGAAGTGGTTCTAGCCAGAAAATGCCCACACATGATAGCTTAAGACTCGTAGTCTACGTAACAGGCTTCAAGCAGGTAAACTTTCTTTGGTTTAAATAACGTCAGTTTTGGCCCCTCAGTCGTGCACAAACCTCCGTCTTGTTGACATCAATTACATTTGCTCGTTTATGTTATGCGCCCTGGCACAACCTATTCTCCTGGGCCATAGGCAGACTGGTCTGACTTCCCAGTTTGCCACTCTGTGGTCATCTAAATGTGGATTCGGCCAGATAACGAGGTACGTCACGCGCCAGCATATGACGTCACAAATTCAACATCGCGCAACGTCACATGTGAGTCACACACGCATCTCCTTAGGCAGGCACGTGTTTCCGAATCTGCAGATTGCGTCAATGTGCCGTTGGAATAAGATTAGAACAATTGTGAGTCTCATAAACATGATAACCTTTAATATTACGATCGACATGTACTTCCATTGTATTTCGTTTTCTTTGACCCTGTGCCACCAAGACATCTTTTTAGATTATCTACCTTGTTGTCGTGCCGTTGTGCTGCTGGAACGGCTTCCATTCGACATGTTTGCCAAGCAGCGCGCCTTAGGATCCGCACCGCACTGACCTACGTCAATGGTGTTTTGCCAGGCATGCCACTAACGTCACTTCATCGATTTCTCAGCCTCGAAATGGCAACATTTAATGTTTTCCGGCATTGGCAGTCGAGGGCCCAGTTCTCATCAAAGGATAAACATCGTGACAGCATCCTGCTAAAATCAACGCTGATGCACTTGGAGCATCGATTAATATTTAAAAAGCTACGTGACTTGGGTCTTCGATGCGTTTTTGTGCGTCTTGCGGTGGCCAACTGTCTTCACAAACACACAGATCAATTGTCCAGGCCCGAAAAGCAACTGTAAACAAGTTTCAAACATCAAAGGCTATCGCGAGAAGTCTACAGCCAGAAACGATGTGGTTGGAGATCAACAAGAAGTATCAAACGATAGACTCCTTTGGCGCCAGAATTGATTTCCAAGCACCGCATACGATATCCACGCAACTACGCGCAAATGAATATTTGCATCCATTGTATGAGTAAAAAAAGAAGTTAAGAGCAGTCAAGGAGGCGACTTGACATTTTGTAAATGATTCCTCAAGTTGCCGATGTCAGTCTTAAAGTTTCGAATGTGTGGTTGGCCCTTTAATACAAAAGCCGAGGAAGCCCCCAAATCATTTGCTTAAATCGTGACAGCACTGTAGTTTGCTGTGTCATCGCCCATATTTGCTCAGTAAAATCGTATACCAGCAGTTATTGTATTCTGAAACAAGGTGCTACCCACACTAAGCAATGTTGCTGTGACAGTTTGATCCCTCAACAGTTGGCATACAAGCGACGCAGGATTACAGAATGAAGTCTCTCGGGAGGTTTAGTTCAATGGCCAACGCACGAGCAACCGGCAATTTGTGTTTTACATAATTAACTTGCTCTCTGGGCGTCAACTCCAAATTACATTTCGATGCTGTGTTTGGCGCTATGTCTTCGTGGATTTAAAAAGTTTTACAGGATCTCTGACACAATCGCGCCAGACAAAAAAATGAGCAGAAACTCGGACTAAAGTAAGCGTAACATTGCTAGTGCTTTAAGTGCGATAATTGACGAAGAAAAGTGCATGAACATTCCGGGCGTCGATGACCTTATTTTACAGTTCGGTTGTAATCCATTTATCACTCTCCTATTCTGATCTGGGGCGATAAGACGAACAATCGGCAATTGGACCTGGAAGAGCACTGGTTACATTGCTGGGCAAAGATGTCGTCTAGACGCCGCATCCGACAGCGTGCGGTCAAAGGTTAAAACGGAAGGCACAACGATACCCCATTTAGGGCAGGCAAGTAAATGAAACCGTCGGCACCGGTGCAGTGATCGACTGGTGCTGTTTCGATGGAAGTCGCCGCAAGATATACGAGCCAGCACGCAGCACTCCCCACTGACTGAATAAAAACTACCGGCCCGATCAAATATAAACAACAACAGAAGAGTTCCTGTGTCTGCTGGTAATCCAAAACGTGTGAACAGAATAAAATTGATTCCTTCTGAAGTTACCAGCCAACATTTTTAACGTTGTTTGCTAAGTTGTAAGTTAACTGTATGATTTCAAACGAGTTACATACTGCACTAATGTGATCATACACGAAACTCAAACGACTATGAAGCTGACCTTTAACACAAAATCATACATACACTAGCTACATTCTTCATAAATTGCGTCCCGAAAAGCAGGCAAATATCAGCAAACCGTTAAAACTATGCGCATTATTAGTCTCACTTCATGACATCCTCTCCGTCACTTCTAAACTGATTGGCATGGTCACGAATTGGAGGGTGATCCGCGCACGCGCGCGTAATGGCATTGTAACCAGTCATTGTAAACCGCCAGAAGGCCTGAATCTAAACTGACGCACGCGCTGCTTCGACTTGCACACATATAGGAAGCGCGCCCACTACAGCGCTAGTAGTCTATTGTCGCCCCATTCACACAATACCCGTCTAACTAAATGTGTCACCAACTCAGGTTCCAACCGCACGTCCAGCCCCCCTTCCAAAACCGGGAGAGAGCTGCTTTCACTCTCCCCAGCGTCGCGTCGTTGAAAACACGATTTCCTCTCTAGCAATGACAAAAATATTTTAATATCACGTGCTTGGGGTGACTCACTGACTGACCATCCCTTACAAGGTTACAGATGACTATTGTCGCGTCCACGTGATTGATGGTACAACTATTCGCAATAAACTGTGGGCAAAAGCAAACCAGCGCTACTAACAGTGCAATCCTATGACCAGCATCGCTGCCCCGATATTTGAATACTAGTTGCGAGAAGACACATTTTCATAACTGTCATGTCACGACCGACCGCGCTAGCTGCATGAAAGCAGAAGTCGCATATCTGGTTGTCAACCACCGTTGTCATAATGTCAAACAAAGCACTGTCAGTATGTAAAGGCCATTGCAGAACACACACACGCCCACAAAACAATTAAACAAAGTATCTCATTTTTTTGCTAGGTAAAGCTACAACGATTTGTTTTGAGATATATGTTAGATAAAACCCAGTATTTTTCCAAGAAGGCGAGGAACAATTTGCCCTGGCGGATTCTCTGATTCGGATTGATTAATGGGTACATCCTTTCAGTACGCAACAACCAGGCGGTGACAATACGATCAAGTGCAAATAAACTTCATCGATGATATTGGACATGACAAAGCTTGGCGAACGTGAGGTATTGGATAACCATTACCTTTCATTTTCGGTCAAAACACAGAGGCGGGAAAACTAAGGCGCTTATCACTGTTCATTTTAAACGGGGTCAAATTTGTATTAATTATCTTACGTTTGCTCACCAATTACGCAGAGCGCCGCTCATTCCCCTAGCGTGATAACTTAATGAAATTGTCAAAGCAACCCAATACCGCAGTCTTATGATTAATACATATCAAGAGTGAAACCAGGCGATATAATATAGGCCGACATGGTCTGGACTTGTTGGCCTGAAAGCAAACATCAAGTTTACCAACACAAGAGGATGGTCAACTTTGAAGTAAAAGATGTGATGCTGGCAATTCTACCCCGACGTTAAAAGCCCAATCAGTTTTTCGGTAGACAGTCTGCGCGATCAGTTTTGTCAACAGAACCATTCATTACATAAATGGACACGGAGTTAGCTTCGCAAACCAACAAAACATCGTCTTCGGCCGGTATCGAGTTTCAACGCATACACACACACACTTACGTCAATTTCCCATTGTAAACAAATTGGCGTCACGACGCACAGTTTTAAACTTAATCCACAAGCTCTGCTGATGCCACCCTCACAGTTCAACGCAGTTCAGTTCCTAACTGCAGTCAAACTTTTGACAGCAGCTTCGTTGCGTGTTTAAGAAGATGAAGCAACAATCAACAAAGGCAGTTACATTAAAAACGAAACCTCCAAACAGTTTTGGGCAACATCTTACTTCTTTCGTCACCTGTCAAACAAACTAGCATTTTTTCGCGGGAGCCAGAATTCCAGCGAACTTTGGGTGCTCAGAAGCTTGACAAAACTCTCCACCAAAAATCAACGTGACTGCTTCGCAGAGCGGATTACTATCGTATCATAGCACGTCATATCAAGGCAAAAAAACTTCAAAGACCCAGTTGCTTATAATACCGATTCGTCATTATGTCATGGTCAAATTCGGTCCGTCCATCATCGCGGCACATTAGTATGTCTGGTTGTAAGGCGCGTTTATTAAAGATTATCGATTGACTGACTTTCCATTCTCATTTAAACAAGTGTCCCTAGTTTTGAGTGAGGCTATTTGTACGGTAACACGATACGTAGAATGTAATACTCTCTACTATGCTGTTTTCACGTGCTTTGTAATAATTACATGAACAACACCGAGCCACACAAACATAATCTTTGATTAAGCTTTATAAATGCGCTAAAATGAAGCACTCATCTTTCTTTTTTCAGATTAAAGACGCTATACACAATAAACATCAAATACTTCTTTATTATAAACCCTTAAGATCAGTAACAGTGTAACAAGTTACAAGGAACTTTTGCGTCAACTGAACACTACCAAATGTCTTTAGTTTAAACTCTGCACTAACTGTTCCATTGTTCAGCACACACAGTTGTACCAACAATGGCCCGCCTAAATCGACTGTCACCAGCATATCAAGCTTTTTACTTCAAGCAGCCGCATAAATCTTACCCTGGAAACATTCGCGCCGCTCTGTACACAGGCCCTTCATCGACACAAGCGAGAAGTGTCTACTGAGTAATCGCCACGCACTGGCCTGTCGTACATTCGAAGTCAGTCGTGCGTGCTGACACTGCGCGCAACAAATTACCGCGCGGTTTCGCATCGGGCGCGCGGCAAATATGATTGTTTTCTTAATGCTGGCGCTGTAATTTTATTAAGATGGGCGGCTCGTCACAAGGCGACGCCGCCACCGGGTCCCGCTGTCAGTATGCGCGCAAGTGAAAGGTATGTACACAAAGCGCGCACTGATGCGCTCTCTAGCAGTTGGTGTGTTGCGATGAGGTGCTGTCCAGCGGCGTTACAAGTTTTAATCGATGCCGTTG
This sequence comes from Phallusia fumigata, assembly GCA_008931825.1. Taxonomy (NCBI): domain Eukaryota; kingdom Metazoa; phylum Chordata; class Ascidiacea; order Phlebobranchia; family Ascidiidae; genus Phallusia; species Phallusia fumigata. The sequence goes on from QXVZ01029203.1 coordinate 49,802, forward strand.
CCATTGAATTAGACTGACCGAAGTATGGAAAGCGTGGGTGGCATGGAAAGTAAAGCGTTGGGTTTCAAAAACTCGTCTGACGAAGTGGGTTGTGCTCTGCCCGGTTTGGCGAAGTGTGTCACTTGATAGACACGCCGTATTGCCTACCTGACTAGCAAGAAAGCATCGCAAATATTGACTCACTTGGCCAGAATCACTCGCCTTAATGTGTGGCGATGTTTCCGTGCGCGTGAAAGCAGCAGTAAACCATGAAATGCGATTCCTTGCTTGCGTTTGACTTTAAAGGGGGCGGTGTCGGCTAAAATCATTTAACTGCCCTGTCGAGGTAAACGTTCGGCCCAGCGGCGAGGAATGGTGTTTAGGTCGGATGTGAGTCTGTTTACAGCTTTCACAGGAGCACCTCGCGGTCGCCTTTCAAGGTAAATGAATCATGACCTGCTGTCGCTTAGCGATTTCTTAGTACGTCTGGTACAACTCGCGGCCTATTTCACAACTACAGCAGGCGATGGGCATACCAGGGTTATAATATTCAAAACTATACTGCTGCCTGAACCACTACGTAAATAGAGAACATCATAACCCTAGCAGGGAATTACCAACCTGACAAGCAAACAATAAAAACACAATGGTGAAACCTCAAACAGGAAAGACACCATTTTTTCACAACATTTTTTAAACGTTACGTCTGAAATATCTGATAAAGCGCGAGTGGGTTGCATGACGTCATTAGGGAGCTTCTTGTGTCGCGATCGACGCCGGGGCGCGAGCCTGGCGCAACATCTGAGGCACGACCGACAAACAGAGTGAACTGAGAAAAGGTGGGCGCAATCCGCCCAAAACAAACTTTTTGCGAGACAGTGCAGGTGCGTGGCAACGAAGAAAGCTTGTCCTTCGTGGCACGTGCTTCGCAACCTGTTTTCGGTTAGTTAGGAAACAAAGTCCAATAATAAATCTGCCACATTGTATTAGAGTTACAGCTATATCAAGTTACGTTACTGACAGTGTTTACTTTTTCTTAATTCCGCAGACCAAAGTGTAAATTACATACAGTAACACCTAAGCTGTGTAGCATGTTCATTAACCTTCTTGATTTACTGCGTGACCGATCTGCAATGAATACTGATTCAGTGGCAAATATACATCGGCACTTGTTAAACGGTCGTCACGAATTCGCAACAAGTCGCGGAAGACGCGGTAACGCATCGGAAAATAACAATTTGTGTTCGATTTCACAAGAAACCGCTGAACGACAACTTCCGGGATTGTTGAAGTGGAGCAAGCAAAGGGCGCTGCCGTTGACGCAGGCGCGCCGCGATTAGGGAAAGACGCATCCACCCAAAAACACACACAGCACAATGGGAAGCCTGGTTTCCAACATGGAAGGTGACCTTTTTCGGGGTTGCGCAATACAAGGATCCACATTATTTTGCTGTCAGTAAGGCTTTTCGCGTGTTTGCCGAAAATCCATTCCATGCTGACTGAAGAAGTGATCGTCGGGTTTGTTGGATTGATCCCGGGAAAATGAGCGGAAGGGATGCGGGATTCCGCCGTTTGCGGCGGGATAATTCACCCCCTCGAGTGCCGAGCATACGTCACCGGCAAGGTAAACGATGATAGAGAGATGCGAGGCGGATAACTGAAAACATGCGCGGCGTGACGTCAAACCGGAAAAAAAGAAAAATAAGCACAGTGGTCGACTTTCCGTCGCAACAAAATGAGATACCTTATGTTTTCGAGGTTGGGAAATTAACAACATATATTACACAATCAATGAACTGTCAAACGCCATAGACTCAATACCAGACTATTTGACATTTTTTAAACTGAAGACATTTCAGTAATACGACTGTTGTACTCTTTGCCTCTATTTATTTTAGATTCAACGCATTCTGTCTGTGAAGCCTAAATTCCGCCATGTAGTTTCCTGGGAAACTTATGGCTGCATATCCCATTAGCACTGATACGAATGATCCGCTGGCTAACAGACTGCCTAGCGAATTCCTGCAAATTACAGAGTTCAACACAATCAATGTTGACTTCTAAACTGCGCAACACTGTTCTGATGCAAATACAAGCAGTGCCTTGCATCGATTGATTGACATTACGGGAAGCGTTGTAAATTGATGCCAATTCCCCAGCTGAAAAAGGAGAGATGACTGTTACATTCCCGCGTATACACCAATGCAGCGTATTCGCCTAACGATAGATGACGTCCTTATGTTCTAAGCGGTTTCAATGCCACATCATTTAAACGTTACGATTGTACCTTAATTGATGTAGACACAATTTTTTTGTTGGGAACTCGGGTTCTTGTGCTCAGGCAACGGACGACAAGACTCGGCCTTCGAAAGTTAGAATCGAGTTAATTAAACGACACTGATTACCTGTTGCCATCATCAACCGAGTGCCTACATAACGGTAGGCGAATCTTCAACCGGAGACGAGTTTATTTGCAACTTGCTCTTTTGTGCTGCGGTGCAGGTAGGTGCAACGCAAAAATAAACTCAACACTGGCCCCTCAATGCAGCAGCACAAAGGCGCAGTCAACAAGAGGCGTTTTAAAACTGCACCGCAGCCCTCACACGCACTGCGAGCAATTACTGAACACCTTACGGATGCGGAAAGTACATTTGTGGATTAGTCGAGCGCGTTATTATTCATCCTATTACACATGCTCTTTGTATTCGCGAAAACAAAAAGTAACGAAAGCGGGGCACATTGGGTGAGGGCACTCGGCGCAGACACTAAACCGCCCTCGAACGTTGGTAAAAGGCCCTCGAAAACAGAACCAGCATTGTGCAGCTATCTGGTTTCAGGCGCGGTGATAACCAGGCACCGTACAACTGGCGGAGAGGTCGTGATACAACTTTCCTCGGCTGGCGAGCGCTTAATCGAGTGTGCGTGAAGCGATTCGCGACGTATTAGGTCAATTTTGCAAATTAGGGCTAACTGCTGGTTGACAGTTTAAACGCCGGTTTGGCCTAATGAGGACTAACGAGGTTTCAGCCTGAATCAACCCGACGACCGTAGGCTTCGAGTGCAAACCCGGTGGGCCTTTAGCAATGTCAGGTCGACGTTGAAACACTTTCGACGTGGCAGTACAGGAAACACGGCAGCAAATACACACTGTTTGAGGTTTCCGCAACAAGGCTCACTGGAAGTGGCGCGAATCGCTTGCCATCTCATGACATTTGCCCGTACGCAAACAACAACGCGCGCGAGGTTGGAGCGAAAATAAATTTCCTGCGTTCCTCTTTATCAGGGGCAGGTGCCGGAGATAAAAATCAAAGCCCTTTCGTCTGACGTACCGCGTTACGCCCCAGCGAACAGCCACCCACACGGCATGAACGTTTGACCCGTTGCTAGAATGTATTGTTTAGCTCCCTTCGTGCACTCGAGATGTCCGTTATACAAATCACGAAGACACACAATGAGGGTTATCGCTCCCTGTTCACCCACACACTTACCAAAAGTGATCCACTCCATCGACGGCATCTTTAATATTGTGTCATACTGCGCAAACAGTTAATATCACGATTTCAACCGGTTAAGGTCGCTTGTGTTACTTGTTTGTGATTCTGTTGTGCCACAACCGCGTTGATTGTAGTATTTACGCTCGGTGGTCTAGAAATCCGCGAAAATTACACTATAAGCCTTCTGTCTTGCCAGTCTACATTTTTGGAATACACCGCAAAGGAATACGTAATCAAGTGCTCGAGCGCATTTGCAAACGATTGCTGCAAGCAATACGCAGTTATTTGAGACAGGGCGATGATGCCAACACATCACAGTGATGAACCGTGCGGTTTCCTGCAACCTCAAACTCGATCCATCTCCACCAAGCAACTGACACAAAGTCACTGACGTCAGAGACGGACAATTTCTGCGCCCGACGTTGAAAAAATTTGGCTTGGGTAACGAGTGTTTACGTTCAACACGCGCGCCGGACATTTGCCCCCTCACCGCTACTTGTTTTGCATTGCAAGTGAAAGCTCAGTGCAAAGCGCTCGCGCACTGACACAACTCGTCATTTCCACGCCGCCTTTCGAGCGGCAGTCGGCAGACGCAACAAACGCCGGTCTGTGGTGCGGATGGAGCTACTGACAGCGGTGCTTATTTATAATATTTAACAATAAAGTTTTGTGCCGACACAATACCGACTCCACTGCGCGCGCTGTGTCAACGATAGCTTGCTGCAGCTTTTCTCACCGCAAGAGCAGTTTCCTGTTTGGTTGCAAACAGGCAAACTGCGGCCGCGCTCCTGCTTGCAATTGTATACAACAAGTGCTGTGGTCACGATCGTTTGCTGTTGGAATGTTTTCTCTCTATCCATATATAAGCCGTTACAACATCTAATATTGACTCCTAAATCTTGTGCATGAAATATTGTGCCAGGCATATATCCCAAATTTGGTCGTGGTATTTGACTCAAGGTAAAGTCGAGTGCGACTATTTAGGAATCGTTACTTACTGCAAAGGTGGAATATTTCAACAGCAAGATCCGTTAACTTAATACTTTACTACAATTGATTTTCTTATGGTCACTTTCGAATTACGAGCTTTTAACTCACATCAAACCAACCAATGTCCGTGTTAAAAAATCTTGTTGCCAAANAGTGCGACTATTTGGTAATGGTTACTTACTGCAAAGATGGAATATTTCAACAGCAAGATCCGTTAACTTAATACTTTACAATTGATTTTCCTATGGTCACTTTCGAATTACGAGCTTTTAACTCACATCAAACCAATCAATGTCCGTGTTAAAAAATCTTGTTGCCAAATGTCCTGCGCCATTTTAAGATGGGCATTTCACATTCAGGTTTAGCGCACATCCCGAAAGTTTATCTTTGACTATTTGTACGAACAGAACCTCGCAAAAACGTGTCCATCATCCCTAGTTCGCCATTCGCACACATAGGAAGAGGCGCGTGAACAGGATAAAGCAATCACACAAATTCTAAGAATGGAAGCGTGGTTGCCATATACCCTGCATACCACTGCAAGATTCGACAGAAGGCCAGTAGCGCACGCACACGCACTCAGAAAGTCGAGAACGAGAAAAGCGTAGAGCATAAATCATTCATAGGATATTTGCGTCAATGCGGTAAGTCATACACTGAGCAAGGACTACGACAACTGCGAGATTCTATAGGAGTTTAATTCCACTCAACTTACGACTGCGTAAAAGGGTTAAATTAACAATACAAACTTACAAACTTGTCAAGAGTACAAACTATGCACACGTTAACAAACGTAGGTCTGCTCTGCAAACTGGTCTACCCTTGTTCAAACCACTGCAAGCTTACAATCTTGCCGTCATCCACCAAGCCGAACAACTACATACAACTCGCCCAGCTAATAAGAAGTATTCTCATGCGCACCTGATGCCCGACAAGCCTCAAAACACAATAGCGTTGTGTCAAATTAGGTGTAACATTAAGTAACAGCGTGCGGCGCGCCAGGCAACAAAAGTTTTCCGATTTAAACAATCTACGCTGTCATTCGCTTTGTCGCGCGTGGCCCCGCTCATTAACAGCGTCTTCGCTTAAAATAAGACTGGTTGGGTCGCGGGAGAAAATCTCACCCGGTAACCCTACACGCTGGATCGACTCGGCTTTTGTCTGTCCTGTTTATCATTTTGTTGCACTCCCCCTGTTGTCGCCTAACTCCGCTTACCCACTATCGCTTATAAGGTAATTTGTTTCCTTCACTTTGTTGGTGTTTTACAATCCTTTTCGAACGGAGTCAAACATGCCACGAAGCTGCTATTGCGCCAATATGTAGGCACGGGCAGTTTGTATTTGATCCGGCCACCAACTATTGTGCGTTTTATTACAACGAATTACAGCTGCGTTGGCGTTCAACCGAGGGGAGTTCCTTATTATAATATTCGTTTTGCAGCGCTTTGTGTAAACACATTTGTTTAACAGCGCTTGTGTCAACACAAGTGCCGTCTTCGTGTGATGTTGCTACCCGACTTTCCAAACCGTTTGTTGGTCCCTCCACACGCTTTCGCCTTGCCGCTGGGCAGCAATATAAAAGTGCATCTGACACAACGCTTATTAAGGTTTGCGGACATCGCCCGGATCTGATGGCAGCGGGACAACTTCGGTCCTCCACATGATCGTAAGTACCGTGTCGCAGTATGTTATTACGCTACGTGTGCAAACCGCAACAGCCTGGTTAATACCACCTAAAGTACAGGAAAGTGCCAATCCGCGTACATTTGCATAGGTTTGCAATGATACAACGGACTTCACTATGTTTTGTGACCCCACAATATTGTTCCACCTTGCTCCTCCGATGCTTTTATGGAGATGGCGATTATCAAAAACAGCCGTTTGTGAATTCTTATAAAGACCCTTGTCTTGGTTTGGTAGTGATGTTGACAAATGGCGATAAGACATTAACGTCGCCAGGGCAATGCTCGCCTCGCCAAGAGCTTTTTCTATGGTCGCACGTACACATGCCCCACAATAGCGATTATTGTCGTGGCAACCAAAAGACCCGGAACCGCCCGAAGTTTAACCGGTCCAAGGTAACTCGGCCATTGTGCACAGAAGCGTCTTGTTGTTTTAAACACCCCTATGTTAGACCAGCGAGCGACTACTCAGCTGATACTGGCAAGTCACACATCTGTTTGACTCCGACGAACAGTTGTTTGCCTCAATCGGGCGTAAATGCAAAAATANCAATGAAATTGTTCTCCTTTGACTTAAGTTGCCAACAAGTATGTAGCACAGTTTATTTGGTCTTGGCACTATTTTATTCTTATTTAAATGTATGTATATACATATATATGTGTGTATATATAAAAACCTGTTTTTACAGATCTCGTTGCTCCATTAATTATGCAAAGATTGGAGATGGGGACAATGGAAGTGATGGTAAGTAACTGCCTTCTACATGATTGCTTTTTTTGTGATGAAAGCAGTTGCTTTACAAAATACATTTTACAGATGATTTTGCAGAGAGTACGCCTCCAAACAAAAAAGCAAAGGTAGACAAAAAGAAAAAGGCTTCAGTAAAAGCTAAAAGGTAATAAAATCACAAACAACTAGGTACAACATATTAGAATAATATTAGCTATTAATGGTTCCCAAAAAATTTGCCCCTCAAATTGTAGGCATTTGTATGCTGTTAGTCACAGTGTTAACTCACTACGAATACAGACAACAACTGTTGGCTGACTTTGTGTGTCAATCACAGCTTCACCATTATGAAAGAGTTTCGACTATAAGTCAAAAGTTTTAATATAACAGATGTAGGCTTCAAAACTTTTAAAATTGTTTACATACATATGGTTGTGGCTCCAGATTGCCAGAAAAGGCAGAGGAAAAGTTTGAGAAGCAAATTAAAAAAGCATTGGAATTGTCCTTATCTGCCTCTCAGGTGAGATATGAATTTTGTTTGACAGGCATTACCAAAAATGCAATGCAGTATGGGAGTGTGATTCAAAAGTCATTAGTTGCACAGTTATAATAAATGCCAACACACATTGTAGATAATTCTTATGCTTGTTTTTAGGAAGAAAAAAGGGTTGTTGCTGAAAAAGTTTCAAGTGACACATTATTTGATGGGAACAAAATTAAATCCAGTTTGTCAAATGAGTAAACATTATCAGACACAAAGCAACGGTTTGTATGCTGCAAAACTGCATTAGTACTTGACATATATTCTCCACTTGGTTTATACACAAAAACAACTATGTTCTGAAATATAAGTTACATTTGCAGGGATGCACTATGCCAAGAAAAAGATGAGATTGAAGTAATCAGTAAAGCTGATTCAAAGAAATCAAAACCAATACAGAAAGATGATGACTATCTGCTTTCTGGCAGCAGTGAATCAGAATATGATGAAAAAGAAGGTGGAGGAGGAATTAGGAAAAATATTTTAGTGTGTGTTTGTAGAATGAGCAATGTAAATACTAGCAGCTGATGGGTATTAGTTTGTTGAAATTTATTGAACATTGATGGCAAACAAGTATATGTGCAATGTTTTTTAGTTTTCACATCAGAGAGCGATGGAAACGAAGAGAGTGACAACAGCTTTACTAAACCAAAAGCAAAATTCAAAAAGAAAACATTGGAGAAGTTAAAAAAATCCACCAAACCTGTACAGAAGAAAACTCCTGTAAAACAAGAAACAAAAAAGCCAAATATTGGTGTTCTTAAGGAACAAACAAATGTCAAACAGAAGTTGCCTGATATCGGTATGTGTAACGATTTGTTCATGTTTTTATATTAGTTTGAATGTATCGCAGTAGGTAAGTAATTGGCAATCACAAGTGTTGCAATGTGTTTACAGTTTAGAGGTTACTTTAAGTATGACTCTAAGTATACAAGCCTTTAAATTCCAGCACGTCCAGTTGTGAAAGCAGCAAAGGTTTACCATTCTTCCCCTATCAGTCCTCTTCCTCAGAAAAAATGGAATCCACCAGGTATTTTTTTACAGGCCATTTTTTTGTGTTCAAAATTTTGACCTAAATACAGCGAATATTCACCAATATGAGTTTAAATTGCTGAATTACAAAGTTTGTAAAGGACCAGGAAAACATTTCAAGCGATAGCAGGCTATGCGAGATGACCAGAAGCATTCTGTTTAAAAAAAGCTAATAAATTTTCACTTCTAAACTTGGACTGTTGCAAGTGCGCGTGATTCAGATTCACTGCGCAGTTGCGCACCTTGGATGGAACAGCTTTGAGCTATCTTGGTCAATGTTTGGGTGTATTTCAACATGAGAGTTTGTGTGAAACGATTCGTGATTACCAAGCTACTGTTTGTTTTGTAGCGCTTGCTGGCTCGTCCGGTTCACGTGATGTTTCGTCTGTAAAGTCACCGAGCACGCTACGAATTGGACTGTCACGAAATGTGCGATTAAAACCACTCCATCCTGCAGCATCTGCGAAAACCTAAAACTGGTTGCTCGGTTTTCGAAGCCATGTCTGATGTTTTTTCTCTGCTCCCAAGTAATGCACCAGATCAGCTTGCTATTGCACTAGACCAGAGATCGGCAACTTTAACATTGCAAAACCGATTTGGACCGGTTTATACCAACTGCTGCACTTATCAGAGCTGCAAAAACTGTGTTCATTGAGACCTGTTTCTGTTTGTCGTAGTGGCTAAACAAAGGGATAAAAGAGCCGCATCAGGTCTGGAGCCATAAGTTGCCAACCCCAGCACAAGATGCTGTCTGGTTGCAGCATTTTTTAAGCCGTGTATTTCTTAGTGGCCTGTTCTAAAATTCTGCACGAGTGCAGGCTCAATACGGCTTGTTTTTTTTAATGGAACTAGCCCGACCCTTTTTCGGAATTAATTACCTGTTTTGACACCCGAAAATATGTTTTACACAAATCTCTTTGCAAAGGTAACAGTTTTGGTCGCCGGAATATGTGCATCTAACCTTTGCACAGTTAGTTACAGCCCAAACAGAAGGCAGTTATAAAAATGTATTTTGCATTGAAATTGTCCAAGTGAACGCCTCGTAAGATAATCCCATCTTATCATAAGCGTTCAGTACTGATCAAGACAACCAATCCAATGCATGTAAACATTGCAACATCTAATATGCTCAGTGGTTGTAAGTCTTTGCCTACATCTTTATATGGTAGCGCCAATAAATTTGACGTTATTCTTTCGGAGGATTGCTTCTCCAAAGCAAGCTTTAGATGCGGTTTAATTTTTACGAGAGCCCATGTAATCAGGTACAGGACGTGCAAACTTGCCTTTTTTGCCATAAAATAGTAGCAATACGCTAATCAAACAAGCGGCCGACCCCCCCCCCCCAATGGTGGCGTAACTTACCAGAAAGATTTAAATAAGCATTTTACATTTATTTATCCGCATTTTTATTTTCAAGCAGTTAGGCTCCGGAGCCATCCAGAATAAACCGGTTTACACCAGAAGTTGTTGTCGTTTTATTGCGGTTGTAAACAGTTAAGGTTGGATCTTAACTTCAAAGTTGTTTTGATCTTTCCGATGGGTTTGTTTGCGTTTAACGTCGGATTAACAGGCCCCCTGCTTTCTTGTATCTTCGGCGAGTCATATCTACAATTTGGGTACTTTGTTCCAGCGCTGCAAGTATTTTATTACCACCTTAAGCATTTAATGAAAAGCAGCGTAAAAGTGTGTATTCGAAAAATGACCAAAATATTTACACTATACCGATAATAGGGCTCTACCGTGCTATTAATCGTGGATTTCATTCACAAATGCGACTCCTAGTGTCACTTTCAGAGCTCTTGTAAATGAAAAGCATTCGTCAGTCAAAAATCCTTTCAAGTTTCTAACCTCCGTTTTTATACACATCCAAGTGCCATCCAATTATGCTTGATTATGAAACACAAAGCGTTTTTAGAACTCTTTTAGTGTTTACTGTTATATTTGAGAGCTAAATCATTTAGCTTGTAAGACCCAGCAAGTGGTCAAGGACAAACACGATGTTTCTTTTTTGCCAGATTTGTAGATTCAGTGTCACAGGGTCAGATTTAAACACTTAAATCTTACAGAGGACCCGACTTATTCAAAGGCTCGTGGCGACACGATACTTCAGTACAAATGTGTTTTAAATGCGGGCTATGTATTTATCATGTATAAAAACGACATGTTGGATTTGTAAAAGACACGTTGCCAAGTTTTGGTAAACAAAGAAGAATTTCGCACAATGTCTTTGCCACCTGCACCATGTACTCGTCTATCGAACCTCACAACACCAATAGCGGAAACGAACTGTACATATATACACAAGTCAATATACGATGAATAAAAAGTACCGACCGTATGTGAAGGCAAAAGGAGCAACATGTACCATGACTCAGCGACAATTTGAAGGCCTGTGAGCGTTTAAAAAACGAGATATTGTACCATAGTACGCAAATAAAAGTTTTTGCTGACAACAATTGCAGCGAAGCCTCTTTCCTGAACATGTTCAGTTGAAGAGAAAATGGTGGCAGCCATAACATACACAACAAAATTCCAGGTCATAGAACCTGATTAGATCGTAACGAAACGTCATATTCGAAGCTTAAATTGACTTCTGACTTGCTGGCAGTGTAAAATCACAATGACCATAAAATCATTTCCACTGAAGCAAACCAGTTTGGGGAAGTTTTTTAGATGTCAGCATTGTAAGAAGGTGGATCGGACGCTTTGGAACTGTTTGAATTAGCATCGTTTTCAGATTTTTGACTAACAACTATCAACTCCTTCTGTGCAGCGGTTTCGGTTCGTCGATACTTGTATTCAACTTTAGGATCTCGTGGCCCCCAGTCAGGATCGCATTTCATCAACTCCCGTACCCTCTGCAACGAAAGTTGAATTTAAACCTGTTGCAACAACACAAACTGTTCGCTAGTGTTCCATACAGTGCTGCTGAATGACCACATCGGTACGTGTTTGTGAGATACAGAATCAACAAACTAACCTGGGTGAACGAGCCCTTTGCTCTTGGATGATAGATAATCTGGTAAATTGCCCATCCGGGAATAGACATAATAGAAAGCATGGCCGACAACCAACCCAACGCTTCAGCCCATGATGGGAAAGCGACCCCGTTGTAGGTTGCAGGACTGTAGAACGCCAAGTGGGTGATCATCAGAAGCTAAAAAAGCAATAATAGGTCACTGTTGAATCTAAATACAAATGTTTACAACAACTTCCACCAAGAAACGTAACTTCGCAATAGTTTTGCATAGTACAGGATAAAATTAACAGCACATATGGCGTCCTTCGTTCTTTTTTTCTCAGAGTTTAAAAGCAAACTTTTTATTTAAATTTTTCTATTTAAATCCTGAACAAAAACGCGTGACCGCTGACTAAAAAAGTACGGCAAGGAAGAGCGCCCACTTCACGTTGGAAAACGCTAGCGTTGGTTGGGAATTTTTTAAGCTGATCTGAACATACTTGAATATGCTACGCCAACGCTTTTTCAACATTTCCTCAGGTTTTCTATCAGTCTAGTAAAACTCACAACTATTGTAAGTGGTGTCATGATCATCCACGCGAACCACCACCATTGCCAGAGTGTGGGTTTGTAGCCAATCATGCATTCAATGTCGTACAAGAACCGCTTGACACCTGCAAGTACATTTGTCAGTTGGTGAAACTGTTTTTGGTATGTGACGTGAGTGGTTATTTTGCACATACCGTACACCCAGGCGATACATCCGATCTCGCAGACTGCAGCTATCATAAGAGGAAAGCCAGATGCGTACCAATCGATCAACGTCACCCAGTACATTCCACTCTGAGGGTGAAAAAGCATTGAACAAAATAAGTACATTTGAAATTGGTGCAAATCCATTTCGTTATGCAAACAAACCTCAGTCACCATGGGGATCGCCAAAATAAACTGTACAAAGCAGAGACCGGCTAAAAATTTCACTCGATTCCTTCTGAAGATGGGAAACTCGTCCAACAAGCCGTTGACAACAGCCTCAATCATTCCAAACTTAATGAAGCAGAAAACATGTTAGACATATTGTCAAAGCAGCAAGAAGGATATTTGTGTGGCTAGAAACAGAAAAGCGATACGTATCGTTTACGACAGAGGCGGCGGGGGTTTTAGTTTTTCTGCTGGGGCTCTTGCAAGGCGAAAATCGGTCCATAACCATAAATTAACTTGCCGAAAAAATACGTTAACAACTTAGTAAGCGAAAGCAAATAAATTAATTGGTCGACAAAAACTGAGCAGACGTCAGATGGGTTTAACAACTAGTATTTAAAATATCCTAAACATTACAGCTTTCCGTAAAACGATCATCGGAAATATCAGCTATCGATAACATATTTTAGTTTGTTGTCAAAACAAAAATAAAAATTAGCATATTCTCCGCCATTTTCGGAGCTTTTTGTTCGCCTTTTTTTAATGATACCAAAACGAAACCATCAGCATTTCTTAGTGTTTAGCGTTAGATCAAATTTTACCAGGAAGCTTCCTTAGTAGCGCTTGCAAATTAAACACTGATGGTCGTCGCAGCCATACAGTTTAAAACACGACTTATTCGTTCTTTCATGTATCATGTTTTGTGTGTTAAAAATGCGAATTAAGTTTGTATCGTTTTTGTTTTGTTTATTAATGAATGAGAATTAGGTTTCACAATCAGTTAGTGATCTTAAGATGTCGGGTGATGAATTGATGGGCAAATTGTTTATCATGCATGTCGGATTCTTTGCGGCAGTAGCGCCAGCGTTATAAATTACAATCTGTTTTCGGGTTATCAAACTTCGCGGACAAACCCTGTCTGACGTGTGGTAAGACTAAAACAAGATTGTAGGCGCCAAACGACAGGATAGACCAATGCTCTGCCCCGCAGAAGCGCTGTTTTACGATGCACAGAAAAACACTATAGCGATCAGAGAGTGGTTACGAACTAAAAGCGTACACACAGTTGTTGACAAATTTGATTACCGGCTACCGAGGGGCAAAGGGCTTGCGAGTCGGGGAACCACCTCGCTCAACTCGTTGCTGCAGCCCGGGCCTGCCCCCTAACGGACACAGAAGCATAAAAAGGAAGATCTCGTGGTTAGTTTGTTCAACCAGCAGACACACCACACACACCTGCAAGCATCACCAAGGGCATTGTTTCTCTACTATTTTTCTACCTATTTAGGGTTCCGAAATTACTGTTATTGTTGTCAAGGAACCTATATAGTAATACTTTCAAAAATTGACGTCAACATTAGTTTTTGCCACTTTTGGAGGCTTCAATTCATGCACGCAACCTTTTGATATCACATGCACCCCAATTCCGATTGAATATATTTTTTTCTAACCATCCCCAAAATTTCTACCATGCAATTCCTGAAATTTTACATTCCATATGTTTTCAACATGCAACGGCTAATTATGGCCAGCAAAAATTTCCCAAACTAAGGTAAATAAAAAACTATTTGATAAAGGGTAAACCATTGTGCTAGGGTGCGTATTTCAGCAGTTTGTGCCAATTAGTGGCATTTTTACATCATACTTTTATCGGGGTAATACATCGTCACATATTCAGTCACGCCATACATTCAGCATACAACAAAAATGAAAAAAAAAACGTAAAAAAGAAACACAATAATATAAAAACACGGGGATTGTCACCTGCAATACAGAATAAAAAAACGTTATGAAAACTACGTTTGTTGCATTGGAATTCCCAAAGCGGACATGCCATGCAACATACCGGCATTGCATTTGTCATAGCAAAAGTTTCAATGGTTGACTCTTACAGTGCTTCCGGGTCGTAATTACTTTACTTTGCACAAAGGTATTTTCACTTTGGAATGGTTTCAATTTTGGGTTATAATTAAGTTAGATGTTATTGGAGCGCACGCGGTCTAAGCAATTCAAGGAAGACAAGGTCAACCGTATTGTCTCACAATAAAAGTCCTGTTAGACAACTGAAAGTTTTGCTATCTGGGTATTTCGCGGATGCAACAATGGCATTTATATTTCCAAAAACTAAAGATAATTTATCAGCAAAACATTTAACTTATTTATTTCCTAAGTATCTGCAACATACCTGTATGGCCTTCTGTGTGGAAGAAAAAGGTTAGAACAAACAGTGGCCAAACAAAATTAAAACAAATTTATCAGAAACGCGCTCAAATTGAAAATTTGGTTGATGGAAGCAAGATTTGTTATCTGGACCATTTTATTGAAAAAATATTTTCACAAAAAGCACTGTTTGGGTTTCGACTAGCACAGTAACAGTTTCGGCCACTGTTGTCGTTTGGTTTGCAAAAAAACAATACTTTACCTGGCTGTCCAGACCAAGATTCAAAAGCATGAAGAAAAAAAGAAAAGCCCAGATCGGAGCGAAGGGGAGATTGGCGACAGCGGCGGGATATGCTACGAACGCAAGGCCTGCACCTGAAGGACACAAAAACAAGCTCAAGGTCGGGCCTCTTGGGAATAGCTACATCAGCGCTTTTCCGGAGAAGCTGCTATAGAATGGCTAAGGATCATAAAAAATACATTAGCCATTGTGGCCATAATTTGGTTGCTTACAATGTTTGGCGAACAAAAAGGGCAGCCATTGTAGCGATTTAACTACCGGCAAAGAGTGATGAAGCCGGGCAGAAAAAGACAAGAATTAAACTGGCTACTGCACGAGGATCGACAGGAACCCACAGAGTCCGGTTTAAGCCGGATCTTCCTGACCTCAACCGGTTTTTCAAACAGTAAATTTTGGGTTTTGTGTGGTTAAGGGACTCAGGACGTCGTAAATGTTTGTAACCTACCCTGATCGACAACATCGGCAACATCTCTCCCGGTCTGATGAGCCAACGCGCCGAGCACAGAGAAAACCACGAATCCTGCAAGGATGCTCGTTGCACAGTTGATCGAACAAATAGAAAGAGCATCCCTGAAATTGAACAACTGTAATGTGACCAAACACATTCAAACGGTCATAAAGAAATTTAGAGAAGTCATTAACATGGCTTTACAACGGGTTGCTTTACTGGAAATGCATTTCTTAATGTTCGTTTTGACTTCCTGTGCTGATTATCCTAGACATTTGTTAATTGATCTGTTTGAAATTGTGCATGTGCCTGTGAGCATTTTTGTGATAGCTGATGCTAAAATTTGCTTACCTGTATACATTGTTGTTAAACTTGTTCAGCGAAGAATAAGACAACAGAACTCCCCACGCTGCACCCAGTGAATAAAAAATCTGCACTGCAGCGTCCGACCAAACCTGCAGACACATTTAACTGGGTGAATGTTTAACACATCTTACAAAATTGGGGCATCATATATGACGGTTTATGGTGTCGCAAACAAGTTTGACAACGTTTATAAGTGATTATGGAGACGCATCCATACGTTTATTAAAAAGTTGTACACATGATCCACATCTTGGATTGGAAGTTTTATTTCATTTAAAACCGCAAAAACTGATTAGACCGATCATGCGTTAGCAGCGGCTTGTCTTATGATGCAGTTCGCATGATTTCACATGGCGCCAAGTCGTTGGTAAAGTTTACACTCTCCCGTATTTCTTGATAAAGGGGAGTGATTTTTTGCAGAATTTGCAGAAACTAGTTTAACTCCACAGTGCTGAATAATTTCCCACGTTCGGTTTGCAGTTGATTAAGCCAAGTTATCTTGCATTTTGCCAGTGCTTAGTATCGCGCAATGCTCTAAACGTGCGGTTAAGTCGTGTTATGTTTTTATTTTAGATTACATAATGGGGATTGGGGAAAAATTACGAAACAAGCTTGCGTTGCATAAAAAGATTTTTTTCAGGTACTCTCACGATTCGAACAACATTTACTCCTGTATATTGATTGTTAATTGAACAAGCGTTCATATCGAAAAAAACGACAAATTTGTAGCAACGGCGTTGCATAAAACCTTGCAAATCACTTACCCTTATATCCCCCAGCTTGGTAATATTTGGTGTTATGTAGTATTCCACACCTTTGTAGGCTCCCTCTTCCATCGCACCGCGAATGAGCAGAATGATGAGGACAAGGTACGGGAACGTGGCAGTAAAATAAACGACCTAAGTTGCAAAAAATAATACAGCTCGACATTAGACCGAATCGACAACACTACTACGCGCCATTAAGTGCCAATCATGAATAGAGGAAACAGATCAAGTTACTGGAAATCATATGTATCCTGCTGGGTTTCAAAATGCGACATATTGTTACAAGTGGAACCGTTTTGTGTGCGTGTTGCCACGTCTACCACTGTGCCTTCAAAAGATGCCTAACCTTCCCGCTCCATTTGACTCCTTTGAAGAGGCAACAAAAAACGATCACCCAGGCGAGTACGAGAAAGCCGAACAACTCCCACTGTATGTTGCCTGTAACGTCGATTCCCTCGGTGAGACGCAGAACCTTGTACCTACAAAATCTGCTGGCTAAGCACTTTGCTATCGCAAGTTGGAGCCTAGCAAGAAGTTAGGTGTAACATACGTGAAGTATTCCTGGGAAGCAGTTTTAAACTCGACACAACTCCCGTTGATTTCGGAGCTATTTGTCCAATCGCTGCGATTCAGATAAAGGACCGCATTCAAGTGATCCGCTTCCACCGTCGTGTTGCCTTTGCCCTCAAACCAGCCATGACCTTTGGAGCAATTGAATCCGGTCCACTCTGGTGCAGCGGCAATTGACGAGTCTGCAAAAAGATTTTCAAGTTAGTCCCCACACTACTGACCATTGAAAAAGAAACGCAAATTCATTTACCAGTAGCTCTACACTATGTTTTTGCCGCCACCCCACTGTGGGCTGGTTACCATTTTGCGCCAAAATATTCATCCATCAAAATGACTTCTGCATTTACCGAAATTTGTGAACGATTTAAAAATAGGGACGAACGTTTTCTCAACACTTTACTTTTGCTCGGCGCATTTGGCTGGAAATGAAAAAACTTAGATGGCGATCAGAGCAACGGTCCTGCTGTTTGATGGATCTTGCCTAAATAAACAGACAACATGGCATGTACCTTACCATTGTGCGTTCCTACACAATGCTTCTGTGGGAAGATTGATCACACATTTAATCATTTTTGATCAAAAATGGCCGAAAACCGTTCAGTTCATAGGAATTTTCAAGAAATTTTCGAAAAATTTCACTTACTAAATGATTTATCTCTGCAATAGTCGGTGTTCCAGTCATTGTTGCATGTGGACCAAGGCAGAGTAGACGTAAAAGAGTTCACGATAAAATGTAAACTGTATGCGATGATGACGTTGTAGTAAACGCACACCACAAAAGATATGATGATCATACAGTAGCCGACACCTGCAAAGTTGAAACTGATCATTAGCTAGAACTTGTGGGTTTCTTAAACTTTTTCACGGTTGCATGTGTCCAACTGAGGCAAGAAATATTACAATATTGGGTTGTAGGCTATAAATCTTTAAAATAACCTGAATGGTTGCATGAAAAAAGAACTAAGTTCAAACAAACATGTTGCGGCGGGCATAAAAATAAAGTTTTGATAGAAACTTCACCTTTAAAGATTGGGGAGACTTTCCAGATAGAAATCGGTCCGAGGGCGCCGAATTGACCCAACGATAACTCCAGAAAGAACAGAGGCATGCCGCAAATGCACAGGAAAATCAAGTAGGGGACAAGAAATGCACCTATAAATTTTTGTTTTAGGTGATTACATAGTTCTACATTAGACAGAACATAATTCTGACTCTCAACATTGTTTGTAATTTAGTAAGTTGTTGAAACTGCATTGGCATATCGTTGAAGATGCATCACAGAAACTTATAGCGAAAATTAAAAATGCCATAGTGTTATATTTTTTTTATAGTTTTGAATGACGCATAAATAACTTTGCACCAAGTCAAGGCCTTGCAATATTGGAATTTCACACTTTCAGTAACCCAAATTAAACTGTTTACGGACCTCCACCATTTCTGTAGCATAGATAGGGGAACCTCCAAATATTTCCCAGCCCCACAGCGTATCCGATGCATGATAGAGTGAAGTCAATCTTCTTGTCCCAGGTCTCCCGCTCTGGCTCATTCTAATGACAAAAGAAGCATTATTAGGTTAATATTGGGATTGGGATCAGTAACTCGATGCTGGCGCAGCCTACCTTCGATTTCTTGGGCGCTTCGATCATCGACTCTTTTGTGTCCATTTTTTTCTACATAAATAACTTCCTAACACTTTTTTTTAACTGAAACAAGGCCAAGAGTGTTTTTTTGGGAAGAAATAATATTCTTATGTTTATGTTAGGGTTTTACGCGAAAAAATAGGGCTATCTCTCTTTTTTTAGTTTGGGCATGTTTGAAGAGTATTTGCTTTCCCCCTTCGGAACGAAGCTAAAGATTTTCTTTCAAGTTCGTTTTTCTCGTTTCTACATGCGGGCAAATATTAGCGCCCGCTAGGTGCGGGGGGTTTGACCGAAAACATAACAAGTTTAACAAAGCGATAAGCATTTTGAAAAAAGTCAAACCAGACGCTACAGAACAGGATGCGGTCGATAACGAAGTCAACNGCGCTGGGAGTATATTTCAGCCACATGATAAAAATCCACCTAAGAAAAGCCTATCGAAGTTAAAAACTGGGAATTGACTGTTTTTTAGGCGGAATGACTCCGCCTGCATTAAAAATATTTAACTGCAAATATGATATGGCTTGTTGACATGCCTCTCTCATTTTTGAAAAATAGTGTTTCATTTAGCTGTTAGATAATCCGGATACTGTAATTTAATACTTCAGGAAATCGCTTTGCCTCAGGAAACATTTGTTGCTCGGTTGCAAAAAAATAAATGATGCTTTAAATCGCCCAAATATTAAATTGTAAAAAAACAGCGAANGCGCTGGGAGTATAGTTCAGCCACATGATAAAAATCCACCTAAGAAAAGCGTATCGAAGTTAAAAACTGGGAATTGACTGTTTTTTAGGCGGAATGACTCCGCCTGCATTAAAAATATTTAACTGCAAATATGATCTGGCTTGTTAACATGCCTCTCTCATTTTTGAAAAAATAGTGTTTCATTTAGCTGTTAGATAATCCGGATACGGTAATTTAATACTTCAGGAAATCGCTTTGCCTGAGGAAACATTTGTTGCTCGGTTGCAAAAAAGTAAATGATGCTTTAAATCGCCCAAATATTAAATTGTAAAAAAACAGCGAACCTACCAAAATGCTTCATTTTTTTATAGTAAGTTATACACAGAAACGCTATTGCAGCGAACGTATAGCAATGTCCAAAATACCCAAGTTTTATAGGATAGGCAGTCTTATTGGCCCACCGTTTATTTAGTGTTGTCGCAGACCCTACTGGCAAACAAGCCCTTGTAGTGTGTACGTACTTCTCGGCTGACCTACTGGCAGCTCGTAAACAACAAAACAAGTTTTTCATCCATATGACTGCAATGGGAAAACCGGCTCCTGCTTAACGGATTACACCCGAAGACATAAATTAAGCGCCGCTGGACGCCCCTCGTAACCCATTGTGGGATTATGTTCTGGTGCAATTCATTGCGGGAGAGCTTTTTCGCTTTGTGTTGTTGCTATTCGGTTGCAACGGCGAATACAATAAGCACGGAGCTCGTTTCCTTGCGCTTAAAACGACTGAAACCACAGTGGCACCATAATTGTCCCACTATGTGCAGTTAAAGTTGGTAGCAGAACCCAGTTCAAAGTAAAGAGTTTAATCTGGGATCAATACCCCATGCGGCTGGGCGATCGCTCACGTTGTATGTATTAACCACAGGCGTACATGTATACACAACACCGCCAAGTTTTGCAGCGTGAAATAATGTTGTCTGAGTGATGGCTGATCCAGTATGCATCAAGCAGATGCACCAGCTGTATAGCAATGTGTACCAGTAGTCGGATACGGTATATTTTGATAAGCGCGTCTCGAAATCGTATGTGGAAGTATACTGAGGCTTTGCCATTTGCTGGCGATGTGTGAGTTGTTGGTGTGTGCAGCAAAACCTTCATCAGGTTTGGTAAAGCAGCTAAACTGACACAACTAACTGAACCACCGAAGAACAGCACACAACAATAATACGACAAAACACGACATGAAATCCACAAACGATAAATTCCAGTGCAGAAGATATCACTGTACCACGACCGATGTCTGGGAACTTCGGAAATTTGGTTTGGGAAAAATGGGTGCAATCATTTTATCAACACTTGGTCAAGGAAACGTACGTCATGGTCGGCCAAGGTTACTATTTTTGCTGTCTATTGATTTGTGTCAACTTAGGACGACAGTACTTACACACAGCACTGCTGTTGAGGCGGCAAAGCTGGAGCTTCACCGCTAAAGCTTTCACAAGGGGCAAATATTGCGACATATACAGCGACGGGGTTGGAGTCGGAATACAACCCAATATGACGGGTGAGTGGAATTAGACTTACCTTTATACGAACTTTTTGCCAGGCGCTGAAATCAGCGGATAAATTAACCGAAGAAAATTGACCTAACACAAAAACGAGATTTGTACAGTAGAATAGCATTTGAGTTTTATTAATCAAGGTCCATATCTTCTTTGGCTTGTTGAGCAGCTTCCGTGGGCACAGGTTTGCTTGCCTCGTCCACCGGTGTCCCCTCGGCACCAGCTGGGGCTTCAGTCGCTTTTTCGCCTTCCTTGGGTTCTTCCGGGACCGGCGGAGGCGTCTCTTTAGGTTTCGGCTTTGGGGTGTTCATTATTGAGTTGCACGTGCTCTCCATAACCTAAAGCATACGCTTGTGTTAAAAATGCGTTTGTTTTTCGCCACCATGGGAGTTAGAAAGACAGAAAACTGTAAGTTTGACGTTTTGGCATGGAGATAGGCACTAAAAACCACTTGCAACTGGAAAAAATTGTAAATGTGGGTTTAAAATAGTCTGTGCGACTTAATGACGCAGATCTATTAATTGCACATATAAGCAGAATCAAATCCTACACCCTAATTTTATGTTTTTGTTTGCGGTTGGTGCCAGTTGGGTACAAGATATTGAATACACAAGTCTTTCATCTAAATGCAATCGGTCAGTTTATCAGTTCAAGTCGGTAAACGAGACGGATGGATCTTGAATTTTGATAAAACGCAGAAACAATTTCACTTTGTGGTCGTAAAAATAAACCAATGTAAATACTTATTTAATCCCTTCGATGTCAGAAATCGATCGCCCACGAAAACACATGTATCTATCGCACAACATGGTCCAAAGGACAATATAGAAACCGTCGTACAGAAACATTGGACTTTGACAGCTGTTCCTCCAGGGTCATGTGTAACAGTAAATATTATTTGCAATAAATGACAATTAAATCTGCTACTACGTATGAAGAACCTGTTTGTTTAATGAAGTAAGATGTTTGACAATGACACCTCAGATTATCGGTAGGATTTGTACATGAACGACAGACATTGCAAAACTCCAAGGCCTGTTGTTTCATAAGGTCGGGAAGGGCTGATTTCAGTTTATGAAACCGACCTGGACAAGAGGTGCTCGTGTCGGATTCAAGCATCTCTCACCGCATACCGGGCTACGTCAAGCGCTGGCACAAGCGACAGATTTTGAAATCACGAACCCAAAGTTCTTAACAATAATCCCTCGCGAAAGTGGGACAAGTGCGGTACTCAGCCGCTGCCCTGGATAAAGTTTGCCGAAAAGACGGACCTAGTTGACATCAAACGTTGCGAGCCATAAACGCAAGTAGTTTGAAGTTCCCGCATTGTCGAGTGTTAGCTGTTCGAAAAATTGCTTTGCTCTTGACACACTCTTTATTAGACTTTTTTTGCACAAACACTGCACTTGTAAAACGTACAACCAAAAACCGCTTGTGTCCCAGGTGTGCGGACCTGCACTAAACTCTTGTTTTCCATCACCCCGTGAAACACAGTTATGTTTTTTAAGTATGCTAACCTAGTAGAGGAGCAACCTAATACAAGAAGCATGTTTTCCGCTGGCTATATTAGCCACATTGTTGACGAATAACCAGCTCTGACATCAAGTTAAGTTTTTTAATGGCTAATAGATGTTTGCGGCCGCCTTGACAAGAGTTAAAAAGGCCTAACATCAAATGCAATCACACTGCTCTTAACTTGAAAACTTTAACCCAGTTTTTGCAAGACTTCTTGTATACCGCCCTCGTGTGCCGACTTTTGTTTTTGAATTTTACGATATTTNTCATGATTTGGTACAAAGTCAAAGTTTAGGTATTACATGCTGTAGAAACTTTGCCTGAATTTTAAATGTTACTTAATTTAAGTCAATTGTTTTCTAGGCCTCGCAACCGATCGCTTGGTCACATTTGCATCGGTGTCAGCCCCGCAGTTTTGCCAACCACGTGTTTATTAAGCCGCAAAGACCATTCGTCAGCAGTACTTTTACTCACACACAGTGGAAAGTTTCAGTTAACGCTCCGCAAACACAGCAGCATGTATCGCACCGCTTATCATGCCAACACAAATCGGCGATAGTTACTTGGAGGTTACGAGTTCCGGTAAACGGTGTCGTGTTATCGCAGCCTGCATCTTGTCCCTGTGTTGCAACACAAAGCCTGGACATCGCTGTGACCACTACTACACAATTGTACGGCAAATGAAGAAGTATGATTTGCAACTTGGAAATAGGTGCGTTTTAAAGGGGTTCGACTAAAAGCCTGACTGGCCCGACTTCGGCGAAAGTGTTTCACAAAATGTTTTAAGATTGATTGAACTGGCTTCCACAGAGACTATTTGAAATAGCCTAATTTTGTAAGGGGTTGATTGCAGAAAGCCTGACTTTCGTGATTGCTAATTGGAAAAGGACTGACTGCGTAGCGTCAAAAAGTTACGCTATTCAGTCTGAAAAATATTTTGTGAAGCACTGTCTGCAAGTTAGGACAGTCTTTTGGTCAAACCGTTAAAGTTGCAGACAACATGTGTAAAGGGTGTGCAACCAGAGGCAAGCGCACCAAATGCGACCCAATAAAGGGGTTGGACATAAAACTTGACCAGCACCGCGCTTTTTGTTGCTCTAGAGAGAGCAGTTGGGACAAACCAGGCGTCTTTTAATCTTTGACTAAATTTTGAAACAAAATCGATTTCTTCGTACCAGTCACCAGTATATAGTCGATTTGGAATGCAAGTGCGACCCGTTTAACTGCATTTCTCCCGAAGGTTGCGCACATCCGTCCTTGGGGTGGCACAATGGCCTTAGTTTGTTGCTTAACTTTCTATTTTACAGTTGATAAAGCCTAAACTTTCGTTCAAAGAACATAGAATGGCAAACGCATACTGCCATTAAACAAACAACAGAACGCTTTGTCGCGAATTAAACGACCCGAGGCAAGCTGCTGCGGAACAGGATAATCAATAGTATTGTTTTGGTGGTGTGCCGACTGGCGATAACCTCGGGTTGGCTTGTACGCCTGCAGTCTGTTTTTAACAGTTAAGGAGTGGCCCTTGTCTGCAAATACTCGCATGTCCATGTGAAACACCATTCAATATTGTCACTGCGTCTTTAGAATGGAAGCTAACTTGGTTACGATTTCAGTAAATGCCTAATAATTAAACCACAATTCACTGGCAGTTCTCCAAGAACCCACATAGCCAACGGTCAGGTTTTCTCATGGGCTTCTCAAACCATATGGCGTTTTTGGAGAAACAAAACTAGAAGCTAAACAGCGCCAACTTGCGTCCGTGTTATTTGTGGTACCAAAAATAAGTGCGGGGGAGGTTTCGCTTTGAAACTTTAACGAATGAAGCGCACGTAATTCAAGCAGTTCAATGGTAATCTTTTACTTTACTGCCAATTTAGGGGGTCCTGGTCGAAATTGAAAGCAAAATGATTTGCGATTCCTGGTTCATTAACGAAAAGCCAATGCATGTAAATCGCTAGGGAAAAAAATGAACGTCTTACCTTCTTACAACTGGATCTCCCATTTTCTTAAGTTGGGCCAACCTTTCACAGTAGACATTTTTTTGTTGGTCCTCTCCTTCCTCATACAACCAGTCCTCTGTCTGTTGCAGCGTGTTCACAAAAGTGGTTCGGTCCTGTAAGAATTTGCAAGTTACTTATGCACTGTACCAGAGTTGAAAAAATATATAAGAATGGGCCAAATTGTGCTACAAGTAAAAAACTTGAGCTCGTGCAAGTCTAGGGTAAATGCACCAAAATTTTTATTCTGTAAAAAACACACTGTTTACTAATAATTACAAACCTGTTCAGAAATGTACTTTTCAAATCTGTCATAAACTTTGGATCTCATGTCATAAACATATTCCTCCACTGAATTCCTTGCATCTGCCTTCTCCATCTCTTGCTTGTCATGCATAATCATTTTACCCTATTACAAGATAACAGGTTGACCCATATGTAAAGATGTTAAAATATATATAAGCATTTTGCTGCAAAACTAAATATGTTTATACTACAGAGCAACTAAGTTAAACTTAGATCAGAAATTTTAAGTTCAAGTGCCAGATAAAGTGTAGAAACCTATATCAGCTGATCAACTATTTGCTAAGAGAATTACACTGAAGAACAAAATACTGTGAATTTTCACTGCAGCACCCCATCCAGAGTTTACAAAGCAGTGTTTACAATTGTGTAAAACACAAACTATGAATCACTACTGCCACCTAGCAGAGAATAAAAATTGTCAACTTAATTGTTAGATTGTTCATAAATTGACTAGAAAAGTTTTAGCCAAATCAGGTACTGTATTACTTAATACCTGCTGCTTAACATTAAACTTTGCTAATTGCTGGAAGTGAAATGTCACTGGTAATGACATGCCCTCGAATAATTTGTCACGATTTTGGAAACTTTGGATAAGACATTTCATTGTTTTGAGTAACATTAGAAACAGGATAAATTGCAAAATTAAACAAACCTCTTTTTCAAACATATCGTTTATATCTGTTTCTGATATTTCCATGAAAAGTGAGTGCAAAATTGGCAAATCTGTTGACTTTGTCTTCTTCTTCTTTTCAACAGGTTTCTCAGTTTTCTTTTTGCTGTCTTTGCTTTCTCCATTTTCTCCTGAAAGAAAGTAAAACCATAAAAATTTTACAGCTAAATGGAAGTTGCAACATTTTAAGCCGTGGTAATTTCACAATCCTTGTCATGACAATAGGAGTGTTGGTGAAACAAACTGGATTTGCAGATTGGTTGTTACATGGGATACATTTAACACAGGTGGTATTAAAAATAGAGTAAATTTCTGCGCTACATAGACTACATGTGCAACCTTTTTTACTTAAGTGCCAAATACAGTCATCCACATTATATCGTGAGCCACACCTTTGTTTTTGTCTAATTGCATATCAAAGAAGAACATTATGTTTACAAAGGAATTCCAATTCCGTTGTTCGCTTTACTCTCCTACCGGCATTGGTGCGGATAATAAATTGCGGGCCGCATTTGGCCTGCGGCCGCAGGTTGCGCACCCCTGGATTACATCATAAGTGGTAATGCGGTGTAATAACTGCTTTCTGCAGTATTAGGTTAGACAGCACAAAAAACTGTTTCTACCAGTGTTAGCATTTTCATTTGCATTGTTTTCAGACGTTGAATCAGATTGAACTTTCTGCTCCCCATCATTTTCTTTGTTTGTTGTTTCACTGTTCATTTCTTCGCTGTTTGTTTCATTCTGCTGAGTATCCATTGGTGTCTAAAATCAAAATCAATACACAATCAGGGTTTGTAACATAAAACACAGCAGACATCCTAATTGAAACAACAGCTCTTGGGACAAATCAATGGCAAATGTACTGGCAACATACACCACACAATTTAACACAAACTGATATTATACCATGTTTAAATGTCACAAAATCCAAATTGCCAATTTGGGTTTGGAACCCGGAAATCCTCATCCCAAAATAAAAACCCGCAAAAATAATATCTAACCAATGCACTATTTCTATTACTTTGGGCAGCAAAAATCCTGATCCCAGGGTTTTACAATTTCGTCCTGAAATCCCAACTATAATGCTGATGAAGTGATTAAATGATGATTAACAAGATTTTCACTGTGCATTGGGTGTTTTCCCTGCAGAGGGTGGGCATGTTTTCTTACTTGTTCCTCATTTTGTGGTTTGGCTCCATTTTGTGATGCCTCCTTTGCAACTGTTTCGGTTTCCATGGATTCATCATTGTTTCCGTTTACTTGAACAGGTGCCTCAGGCAGCTAGAAGATTACATTTGTCAGGTATTGTTCTTTATGCCATCCAAAAAACATTTAAACAATGTAAATTATTTAACTATGGATAAAGAAAGTCTGGGTCATGACTAAAAATCATTAGGTGTCTTCTCAATTTGCTGAGCAATTAAACATGTCCCAAAACAGTGATGAACCTAAGTTTCAGTTGGTGAAACATTTTGACCAAATGTGTCTTTTTGGCAATGTTTTGGTCTCAGCCTAAACATGTTTTAAATTCAGCAAAAAAAGATTTTTTAATGCAAAAAGGTGGTGAATGATGCTTTTAAGTTTGGCCAGATTCAGGAGAACATTTTGAGGCCAGTATGGTGCATCATTAACATAATCTCCGATTTGTTAGCAGCTCCAATACAAGCGAAACCCTGTTTCAGTCATTGAAAAACAATTTGTTTCCACCATCAACTATGATGGGGTAAAAATAGTTTAAGGCTGCTTGTCCAACCAATGGAGTGTTAATAAAGTGACCTGAAAAGTCATATGGCAAATACCTTTTCAACCATGGATGCTTGGGTGACTGAAAACACACCATGGATGTTAATTCGGACCTTCACCTTTACTTTAGCTGCTTCACCCTCTTTCGTTGGTACCACATTGTTAATTGTAAAAGAACCTACAAAAAACAATTGTTTTGGGCTATACATCACTGAAATACAAGATCTGTTGGTTGCTGCATATTACTAACCTACTTTCAAAAACAGTCCAAATTTAAGTTACTGTACTCTTTTGAGTATCAAGCTACTGCATACCTATATCTGGACATGGGAATGCAACTCCTGAAGGATTGCTGTATTTTGCTTGCAGGGCAAATTGTTCTTTTCGGTAAAATGTCAGCATTTTCGAAAACGGTGCCTGATGATGTTTAGGAAAGATTTCCATATTTCTGAACAGTAAAGAAAAGTGATGATATCAATCTTCTGGTGTTCCATGTAATTTGGACAGAGACAACAAGTTGCTGGAGAGTTGGCATTTCAATGCCAGAGTTTATAAATATATCTATTGGTCGATTACTCAAGGGAAATAATTAGGAATGGTATGGAGCCCACTGGCTGATTGACAGACTTTGCAATAAAACAGTAGATTGTATTTAGGTGGTAAGCAGAAACAATACCCTATCTTAAAACAAAAGCAAAATGTGTTGCTTAGCTTTTCAACATACCCTTCTTCCTCCAGTGGAGCTTTCCATAGCAGCGACACAGAATATGGGCAGCATTCAATGACAGTGAAATCTCGCACTTTGAAAGTGGGTGACAGCATTGCACACTGTAATCACAGAAAATTATTGTACAATTGACTACACCAACAGTTTACACTACTTCGGGCAGCATTGTATCATTATATGAATGTATAGTGGTGAAGCTGTGCTTCAGACACAAAATCAACCAACAATCATTCTTTGAAAAGTTTTTTTTTGCCTGTCTAGGCATCATCAGCTTCACCACAATAATATTGGAAACAGGCTAACAGTGGTCACCAACGTGCAGATGCCTACTATGGAAGGAACAGATACTGTGAGAACCCTTTAAATTACATAAATGTGTTATTCATTAAATACAATTATTATCAACCTATTATTGCAAACTTGACAACAATCAAAAAATAGTTTTGTTTATTACGAGATGGGGGAGTTCCTGGCACAAGATTTAAAACAGGGCAACAAACTTTGAAATTTTGGTTTTTCTTTTTATGTGAGACTAATTTGGACTTTCATGCCACATGATCCCAATTAGCAAAATGGCAACACAATTTTTACCTGCAAGGCACAACCCCTAGCAACTGCTTCATCTGCNGTCTAGGCATCATCAGCTTCACCACTATAATATTTGAAACAAGTTAACAGTGGTCACCAACGTGCAGATACCTACTATTGAAGAAACAGGTACTGTGAGAACCCTTTAAATTACAACAAACTTTAAAATTTTGGTTTTTCTTTTTATGTGAGACTAATTTCGTGCCTTACAATCCAATTAAGCAAAATGGCAACACAATTTTTACCTGTAAGGCACAACCCCTAGCAACTGCTTCATCTGCGTTCATTGTGGTACTTGGTTCCATTCCAAACACCTGTGTGATGATGGCTTTTACAGCAGGAATGCGTGTANAAGGCACAACCCCTAGCAACTGCTTCATCTGCGTTCATTGTGGTACTTGGTTCCATTCCAAACACCTGTGTGATGATGGCTTTTACAGCAGGAATGCGTGTACTTCCCCCAACAATCTCCACAGAATAAATATCCTCTTTTTTCAGCTCTAAAAACATCACACATTATTACAACAAAAATCTTCCATAAGGATGTTTTGCTACAGCTTATGTTTAGAAAGCAAGTTGCATCTTAAATAGGTTTGGGTCTTGAAGAGGAATTGTGTTTTGGTTAAATGCGTGATGCACTTTAAATTAAACTCAAATTTTTAAAATGAAAGAAAAAAAACTTACTTGTTTCTTCTACAATGCGCTTCAAAGGCCCATCCACTCTTTGCAGTAGATCACCACAAATACTTTCAAACTCAGCTCTAAAAAAATGAAACAATTATTTAATCATCCATATTTTAATGTAATAATGTCACATCACTTCTACATGTTATAGCACAATCTAGTTTTAATTTATGTTTATCACCACACACCTGGTCATTGTCCCCTGCACATCCTTGTCATCCATAAAGCATTCAATGTTCAGAGTCATTTTGCCAGCATTAGATGAAAGTTGTTTTTTCAGCTTTTCACACTCAGTGAGCAGACGAATACCAGCCCGTTTGTTAGTTGTCACGTCAACCTTGTACCTTTGCTAAAAAAGTCAGATAGCCATTGACAGATGTGCTTTGACCATTGTTACTTTAAGCAATAGTCACTGTTTCTTGTTACTTCTAGCGATAACCAAACATTCTTATAACGAACATGATTTTATAAGGCCCACAGAACATCTTTAACTATTCTTAGTTTTTAAACTTTTCAAACAATGTTATCAAGTTTTCTGATGCAAATTTTTATGGAAGGCATTAGCCTATATTATTTTGCTTTGTGTGTATAGCTGTAACCTTATGAATACCAGATAACTTAAGCATATGTAACGTGACTGTTTGATATATGCATAAATGTCACCTTCTGCAGTTATTTTACTGTGTCACTGGTAAAGCTAATTTGTTTGCAGCCCACAAGCTTGTGACAAGGATAAACTTGGACCATTCTGATGTAAATCATGTGTATACACTGTGCCCATTTCAACCTACCTTAAAATCCACTGCAAAGTGTTCTGCCATCTTTCGGTCAAAGTTTCTTCCCCCAAGATAGGGATCAAAACTTACACCCAGAACCTGATTGTATAGAATAGGTTTAGTGGACGCTTGAAGAATGGAAGCAGCTGTAGTTAGTATTCGTTAAAGGTAAAACAAAATTGTTTTATTTATTGCATCATTTAAGTTAGTACCTTTAGCTTTCCTTTGTTAAATGCAACAGCAGAAACTTGCATTGCCGAATGACCAATATCAACAAATATCACATTCCGTGGCTTTTCTTCTGGGGCAGGGAGATCTTGCTTATAAATGCCATATGCAAGTCCAACTACATATAAAGTAAATAAGAAGGCAATAAATTAGGTTTATGAGAAAATTCTTTGTCATGCTATGTAGTTTAAACATCAGTTTCACCAAAACCTAACAGAAAGTCGACACAGAAAAAATATTGATGCTAAATTCCTGAGAAATAATTTTTTTTCCCGAAATTGTTGACACTGCACTTTATCAGGTATAATAGCTTTTGGCATGTGATAAAATGTGACTTGACAACATTTTGAATTTATATTTATGTGGATAAAACCCTAAGTTCAAACAAACCTGCAGTGGTATCATTAAAGAGTCTAAGACAATGTAATCCAGCCACTTTGGATGCAGCAAACAAGGCCCTTCTTTCGGTGTCAGTGTAAAAAGAAGGAACCTGCAAGTTATTCAACAATATAAAACATGCTGAGTTTTTGGTATTATTGTAAAATTTTACTACACACTTACCGAAATAACCACATCGTTGACTGGCTTTTTTAGGTTGGTTTCTGCAATCACTTTTAGCTTGGTTAACAACATTGCATATATCTGTTCAACGCTGAATACTGCTTGTTCACCTCCATACATAACCTAGTAAAACCATATTGCAAGTATTTGCTACATTTGACTGATCACCAAATTCACAACAAAAGCAATGTTTACTCAACTACAAAATGTATTTCTGTTTACCTGAAATCCAACACCTCCTGACGGCATTTTAACCACCTTATAAGGAAGATTGGGTATTTCATTTTGGACAAAAGGGTCATCGAAAGGCCGGCCAAGCAGTCTCTTGAAGTTCGTAATTGTGTTCTTAAAATTGGATATGACCTAAAACACAGTTGGGTGGTCACATACTTTGAACACTACATTTTTTTAGGTTTTTTGCTTTGAACACTACACTTCTTTAGGTTTTTTTTTTGCTAACCTGANAACCTACCTTAAAATCCACTGCAAAGTGTTCTGCCATCTTTCGGTCAAAGTTTCTTCCCCCAAGATAGGGATCAAAACTTACACCCAGAACCTGATTGTATAGAATAGGTTTAGTGGACGCTTGAAGAATGGAAGCAGCTGTAGTTAGTATTCGTTAAAGGTAAAACAAAATTGTTTTATTTATTGCATCATTTAAGTTAGTACCTTTAGCTTTCCTTTGTTAAATGCAACAGCAGAAACTTGCATTGCCGAATGACCAATATCAACAAATATCACATTCCGTGGCTTTTCTTCTGGGGCAGGGAGATCTTGCTTATAAATGCCATATGCAAGTCCAACTACATATAAAGTAAATAAGAAGGCAATAAATTAGGTTTATGAGAAGATTCTTTGTGGTGCTATGTAGTTTAAACATCAGTTTCACCAAAACCTGACAGAAAGTCGATACAGAAAAAATAGTGATGTTAAATTCCTGAGAAATAATTTTCTATCCCGAAATTGTTGACACTGCACTTTATCAGGTATAATAGCTTTTGGCATGTGATAAAATGTGACTTGACAACATTTTGAATTTATATTTATGTGGATAAAACCCTAAGTTCAAACAAACCTGCAGTGGTATCATTAAAGAGTCTAAGACAATGTAATCCAGCCACTTTGGATGCAGCAAACAAGGCCCTTCTTTCGGTGTCAGTGTAAAAAGAAGGAACCTGCAAGTTATTCAACAATATAAAACACGCTGAGTTTTTGGTATTATTGTAAAATTTTACTACACACTTACCGAAATAACCACATCGTTGACTGGCTTTTTTAGGTTGGTTTCTGCAATCACTTTTAGCTTGGTTAACAACATTGCATATATCTGTTCAACGCTGAATACTGCTTGTTCACCTCCATACATAACCTAGTAAAACCATATTGCAAGTATTTGCTACATTTGACTGATCACCAAATTCACAACAAAAGCAATGTTTACTCAACTACAAAATGTATTTCTGTTTACCTGAAATCCAACACCTCCTGACGGCATTTTAACCACCTTATAAGGAAGATTGGGTATTTCATTTTGGACAAAAGGGTCATCGAAAGGCCGGCCAAGCAGTCTCTTGAAGTTCGTAATTGTGTTCTTAAAATTGGATATGACCTAAAACACAGTTGGGTGGTCACATACTTTGAACACTACATTTTTTTAGGTTTTTTGCTTTGAACACTACACTTCTTTAGGTTTTTTTTTTGCTAACCTGAGATTTGGCAGCACTTCCGATTTCTCTCTCTTTGCTGGTCAGGGACACAATGGATCTAGACAAAACGAATATGTAAACAATGGAAAGGGTATCACTGATGTCATATTAAAGTATGAAAGTTATGTTTTAACTCTAACATAACATTTTTGTCTTGATCATTCTCACACAAAATCCCCCAACCTTGACCAGTTGAAGCAACAACTTTAGATGACCTAGGGTGAAAAACTTACGGTGTGTTGCGATCACTGTATTCATTTGCCACCGTTTCAATTCCCCCCTGTCGAGCAACAGCTATAAAACACGACAGATTTCCCACATCGCATCCAACCACAGACATTGTGTTGATGACAAAGTTGTGGCAGTTAAACAAATATACAATCCAATGCTTAAACCACTACAAAGAATTACAAAGGTCCAGTACAGTTATTCACCAATTATAGTTAGCAACATCGCACTAAGTATTATACATGTTAATCACGCGAACCCTAAAAGCGAGCGACTTTTTAAGCTTTATCCCTATTCTGGAAATTTCTCCTACATGCTCCTAATCTGTTTTGATTTCGCTAGAGCGTTTTCCGACAGGCATGATCTTCCATCTCTCATCCGAAAGAAAACACGAGAAGCTGAATATAATATTTTTATTGGGTTGGATTGTTTCTTTAAATCAGGTCGTAAACACCATTTGTAAGCTGACTCAGTAAAATTTCAAAGAACAAAGAGACATGAGATTCATGCAGTGTTTCTTTCAAAGAACAAAGAAACATGAGATTCATGCAGTAGACTGGTTCCATAAAACAGTACCACAAAATGGGTACAATAGACAATCGGACTCGAAGTCCACATTTTACAGCTTTTGGTCACTGTACCCCCGTTAACGGCGTTTCGAAAATTAAAAAAATCAGCACATGTTGAATACAAAAAATATCGACTCCTTGACAAATATGTTGCCATATATAATCTTAGCATAATTTTCCATCTATATCAAGAGTCACTGACCAGCGGTTCAGTTTGCTGTTGGCTCCAACTATCTTCGTCACAACCTATTACCACGGGCTTGGCCATCCAATATTGTACAGTCTGAACTCTGATGTAAGGTTTCGTTGATCGCCCGTGCTGCCAAGCTTTGCGCATCTGGTGTCGGTGTGCAAACGACGAAGGATTTACAGCTTGGGTTTTGGGCAACGTTTTTTAAATTTGGGTTTCTGTTAGTTGATTTAATTAAAATTATATGTATGGGAATGTTGAATTCAGGGATTACTCTGAAGCTTTCATACAGCGCCGAGTCCTCAGTGCCTATGTACCCAAATTAGAACCAATCGCCCCCAATTCGTTTCCGATTTTAGACTTTCCGTTCCTCGGTAAAACCATGTGTGCTTCACTGTATCGTACCAGGATGGTTTATTTACCGATGTTCTTTATAGGCACACTGAGTTGTCATCAGAACACTGCTGGTTGTTGTGTTCTCTCTTGCGAATTTGTATTTCAATTCCCTTCGTGTCGGTACTGTCGGTCTGCCACACCAAGGATGTTATTGAAAGTAGTCAAAAATCTGTTTATTCTTGGGGCTTTGAACCAACTCATTCTTCAAGGTGAGACCAAGTTTTATATGCTTCAAAATGGTTGAAAAAGTATTTAACTGCTTCACGCCGACTCTCATATCGCTTTGACGACATTGCACTAGGATTTGACACCGGCTAACTAACTGTTGCCTTTTGCCGATAAACACACAGGCAGTTTGCGTGTTTCTCCACTGTTTTTCGGTGGTTTTGTGTGAATAGTTTTATCAACATGGCAGTTTGGTTTATTCGCAGAAGTGGATGCATTCTGTGGAGTCAAAAGTTTTTCCAATGGGCTGTCCATTGACAACGATTGCCGCCAAATAAGTGGAGAAATTTCCGTAACTGCTCCAGCAGTTATGTACCAACACAGAGGTGATTTGCTCAACGACGCCTGTACGGTAGGTAAAACCAATTATTTGTGAAGTTGTTGTTGTTGTTAGTTTTGTGTGGAAAATCGGGTCACAGGAAATGATTTGGTTCGCGGTAGTGGTGATTGGGCCCAACGAGTCTAAAGTTATATATTTGTTTTGCCCACTTTGCCGCACTATCCATAGCTTAACGATCCCAATAGCCCGTAGGTATTTTACTCCTTTGTTTTGCAACATATTAACTACAAACTAATCGTAGATCTACAGCTGTACTGATAACACTGACACGGTGCTTGGTTCCTTCACCGGAGATGGAAAAGCAATAGGATTTGTGCATTTAGTAGGGAGTCAGTTTTTCTACGAATGCATTTTAAGATCGTCCATTGCCTACTGTTGGTTTTGAAGCTTTTACAGGTAAGAAAGGCAATGTTAAAATTACACCCCGAAATTAACGCGAAGTTCGTTTTCCGGAAGGTTAAACCTGTCACCGACAACATGTCGTTTAAAATGGAGCATGACCAACCCGTTACCGAGACTCTACACACTCGATTTTATGCCTCTTCAGGTGCAAGAACTTGCTTTTTTGATCGTAAGTGAAAAAGAAATGTTAAACGAACCAAAATAAACTTGGCACTTTTGGCAAACGTATTTTTGCGTACCGACGTTTCGATGTCCCATTCATGTCGTCATTCCTCAGAGTAAATAACAAACAAAGTGCAACACACAACGACGAAAAACGAGAAACAAAAATTACTTTACACGAAAAAATGCACGTATTGATGCAACACCCCTTCGTGTTTTATAATTACCTATAGGACGCCGGAAACATGTATTTTTATATTCATAGTGTTATCCCGCTGTTGTGTATGTCAGGATTTCAGTAGTCCTGTGGTCCGACCAGCGACATATTTTAACACTAAAAGTCATGGGCAGAAATCAATGTTAGTAAATTGTCCAAGCCTTTTATAAGTCTACGTCAAATGATGTGGACCGAGTCGCAAACGACATCATATGACTCTAATTAAAGATAGCTTTATAGCCGTAGTAAATCGAAATTACAGTTGTAAAAATAGAAAACAAGCACTTATTGCTTAAATGAACCAAAACGAAGGGCAGACCGAACTATTGTTCCCTATCGGTTAACCAAGCCTTGTGGATTTATATTTGACCAAGTGTTCACAGTTAAAACTATCGCAACTTCTCTCATCTTGATTTTCCGCATTTCCGTTGTCTCTAACTTTAATCGCCTTTGCCCCGCTTGACTCTCCATACAAGAGAGTTTGCAGAAGCCACTGCGCCAAAAAGTTTTTGTTAAACCTCCGGTTCAAACACAAACATACGCATGGGATTGGCATTGTGGTCAAAACGCGTGTTAGGCTTCAAGATGTCAAAACTTCACGAAAGATTGGTTTATAAATTTAAATATCTTTAAAATACGGCGTAGGCTTTTCTCTGTTTATACCCACAAAGCATCAGAGTATTATTATTGTCAGATGTCCAGCAACCCGGATGTGATTTCCAACACGTATACAATTTGGAACCGTAAAGCGATGGATGCAGGTGCGGTGGTGCAGCGTTAAGTTATGTTCGTTACAGTTTGAACATAACTTGCAAGTACAACGCAAGTGCCCAAGTAAATTCCGCCAACATCAAACCTGTTATCGAGTAAGTAAATGGTCATGGATGTCTCGTCTCGATTTTAGTAAATAATCTGAAGATTTTGATTTAATAAATGAACATAGAGATTTGCTTCCAGTTTGACTTCAGCGAAGCTTGCTGGCGCGTTTAATTTCCTTCGAATCTAATTTACATTTTATGTAGATATTTTACGAATCCTGTGTCGCAGAGAGATTGAAGTTGCGGCAGAACCGGTTGCAGGGAAATTCGAAGTTTCCCTCCAACGATAGTTTCTCTGCAGCTTTGCTTGCCAACGCTCAAGTCACTGTGCCGGATTTCATCTTTGCAAAAGTGAAACTTGACGAGATTCCTGACACAATAACCGACTTTACAATGCAGGTAAACTGACCACAACAGTGAATCAGATATAGTGCACGTGTATTTATGGACCGGATTAATAAAATATTCCAGGTTTTGCATTACTTAATTAATATTTATTTCCAGATGGAAGAATACTGGGCAACTCGAACCTCTACTCCGACAGACTTACCCATGTATCCTATTATTACCTCGAGGAATGCTAAAAATCAACTTTATGCGTCTTAAACTAATCCACATTGCTTTTGGTATTGACAACCAGCCAGTGTTGTTCACAAGTCTCTGCGTTTAAACTAGATCATTTGACTACAAAATCTATATGAAACTGTTGTGATTCATGTTAAGTCAAACGAGTTCAGTGGTATTTGGATTTTAGTCTTAAGCATATTTGCCTAACAGCAAAATCCCAAACGTTAAGTAATGCTTGACTTTAATGAGCAAAANTATTATTACCTCGAGGAATGCTAAAAATCATCTTTATGCGTCTTAAACTAATCCACATTGCTTTTGGTGGTGACAACCAGCCAGTGTTGTTTACAAGTCTCTGCGTTTAAACTAGATCATTTGACTAGAAAATCTACATGAAACTGTTGTGATTCATGTTAAGTGAAACGAGTTCACTTGTATTTGGATTTTAGTCTTAAGCATATTTGCATAACAGCAAAATCCCAAACGTTAAGTAATGCTTGACTTTAATGAGCAAAATTCTGATTCTAATCCTCCGAATACAACAGAATATTTCACTACTTTCTAAAATTATTTTTTAGCTGTACAGCGTCTGGCGAAGATGCCAGCACTCGACAAGTGATAAGAAACTACCGACCCACTTAATTCGGCACTTTCAAGTTCCAAAGCTTTGTGTGGACAAATTTTACCGACGATCAGCAAGCGATTTACGTACACTGCGACATTAGCGTTTCCAGAATTCTAGCGGGGAATGCACCACATTGGTAAATGCTGTTGTTTGGAAATGTTGTGCCGATATACACAGAGTTTAAGTAATGCAGGTGTAGACTTAAGCTATTTAAAAGTTTTGTGAATCCTTTCTATTTTTCTTGTCAAGACGTGCAGCAAGAAGCGACGCTCTATTGATCCGGACCTGTACAGGCGCCTCTCGTTCGGACCGGTTTATGTTTCCAAGCCGAATAAATGTGCAAATGTAAGCGACGGAATTTGTATTTTGTAATTTATTAGTGTGAAATGTGGAGAAGCAAAGTAAAATGCTCGTGCTACGCAGACAGGATTCTTGCAAACGATGGGAAGCATTGTATAGGTAACCAAAATTATTTTGTCCGTTGTAACTGACAGGAACAAGAAATGATGCGACGTAACATTAAAATGAAATGCAAAATAACAGGGACAACATATTTTGACACATCGCATATCGCTGTCACTACATAACAAACATATTATTCCCATCCTGTTTGGTAACAGTTTGGTGGTCTTGGCTGTCTAGCTGTGTCTCATAAATAGGGTCGGTCCTGAAACATGGTCGGTGATTTGAACTAGCTGTATGTTGACAGATTTAGATGGCGACGGAGTAGTGATGACAACAGACAACTTCACATACTTTTATCTCTGCTTGTCATTGAGTTGAGTTGAGTTGAGTTGAGTTTATTTCGCTTGGTGAATGAAAAACATAGCGACACTATAGCACTAAATCAATCACCAGACCGGAAATAACTGCGCAACGTTAGAACGTTATGAGGCGCAAAAAAGTAGAGGGCACAATTGGTGGGTCGTGGTTGAACACGCTGCAGCTACACCGTAAACGCACTGCAGCTACACCGTACATTGAAGTGGTTGTCGGTGGAATTATTATTTTTTACTCTCTTTACCCAGAAAAAACTTCCGTTTATAAAGTGCTTCAGTTTGTGATTTGTGACAGTTTACAAACTGTCTTTTCTGTAAACAAAATTATCTGGACACGGATATATAGAAGTTACAAACGGTACAGGATTAAAACCTTGATAGAGTGCCACTAACGTTTTATCAGGTAAAACAACATCACATACAAATCCAATTGACCAAGCCAGCTCATTATTACCTACCGCACTTTTAACGAATGCAACTTATTGCGTTTGTTTGGCAGTTTCGGGTGAAAAGTTCCACCATTATTCTGTAGCACGGGAAGATAACTTCTAAGGCCCCCTCGAGTGGCCCCACCAACGTCCCCACCAGTCGTGTGTCTCATAATGCGCCAAACTCACTCTCATTTGAGCTCTTGTCAGTTGTCACATAACGTCTACTAATAACGGCGTAGCTGCAGCGCGTTCGACCTCGATCCACCAATTAACAAAAATTCAACTCAAAACTATTGCTCGCGGTCTTCACCCACCGGATAAACATAACCTTACACCGCTGCCACCAAAGGTGTCATGTGCGCTACATTTCTGTAAACTTCTAATATGTGCATTGCTGCTGCTGTATAATCTCTTGGTAACTTATTTCATGCTTGGATATGATGCTCGCCGCAAATAAGACCAGAAAAAAAAACAAGTGGAAGGGAAAGGCCATACATATTAAAAACTGTGTGATAACGTCAATTAATTTAGAACCGTTTAACTAAAGGTCACAAAGTATTACACCATAACCTTTGTGACATCCAAAATTTAATGTCTAGTCGCTGTATTTGTTAACAATTTGGCAAATCTGACTAATATTTTCCTAGGTACCATCATTAGTTATTGTTTGCCTTCGCCTAACCATTTTATTGTGAAAAACTTCTACTCAAGAAAGAATTATCCGCAACCAGATAGAACAGTATCAGGGCTTCTGTCTGGTGTGGATGAAAGTGGACAATTTTAAGACAACAATATGGTCAGATAAACTAAGCTTGAACAGGCTCTATGTTCAAAACATTTTGTTTTATTTTATTAAACGAATGTGTTGCTTCTCACTTTTTATTGCGAAGAATTAAGTTTAACAATCAGCAAACTTTCATGGCTTACACAAACAAACATGTAACTTTCATCTTGAAATAAAACTTTGAGCAACTAGTTCTCTTGTTGCATTGCAGTGACCCTTGGCCTGGATCTAGGACAATTCCTGCTTTCCAATGTATTTCAATTTGGTCCTCCAGCAGTTGTTTAAGTAACTTTCTTGCAAGTTGTGTGTAAGTATTTAAGCTAATTCAGGAATTCTTGTTGTATTCCTCAGCACTGTAGGGGTTTCCATTTTGTACATACGAACTGCCCAATCCATACAAATGACCGGAATGTTTGGATATGTCACTCTCATTGTCAAAGAATTTCTATCAAAAAAACAAACATTTTTTTAAAGATTTTAAAGAGAGACTTTCATAAACATAATCTTATACTTCTTTTAGTTTGAAGAAAGTTAATCCAGTAAGCAGGCTGTCACTGCCAGCCTGATGTTGTGGTCCAACTCTTTTTACTTCAAGCTGTTCAGCTACTTCTTGCAGACCTCCCTGAAACCATAATTGTGCAATATTTTTGTTACTGCGTCTCTTCTGAAAATGCATAAGTGCAGCAAAATGCGAAATTTACTGGCATAACTGAGTAAGGATAGATGTGCTATGTACCAAACAATATTAGCATGCAAGTGATATTAAGGTACATCAAGGCAAATAAATTAAAAACTTAACTTAAAAGAGTGGCTTTTACTATATTGCATACACCATGACAGCTTAAAAACAATACATATTCATCTAACTTTTTAGATTGGATTCCACAGTTACCTAAGCATTTTATGAAATATTTGTTTCTGCAGGCAGAAACATATTGACCCCACTATGCAAGGTTGTTAATTGCATGTGTTTTTCTTGATGCATTTTAAAAATTGTTTGGTATCATTATTATGTATACAGACAGTAGAAAATATTTTTGTTAAATTTTATGTACTTTGTTTAATTTAAAAGGCAACACAATACCATGGCCCAGCCCACATACTTTTAAGGGAGCATGTCAACGGCCTCTACCAGAGTCAAACAAAGCTTTTAAACTTTTTAGATATTTGGGCAAAACATAGCAACTGATACACAAGAATGACATGTTTTGCACACAGTTAAACTTGTCCAATTATTAAAATGTAAATAATTTGTACCTTATTGGCTTTATGGTCAAACATTTTCCTGTCCAAATTTGACCTAATTATGACAGTGTTTTACAATGTGACCCCTTGTAGGGGACTAAAAGGGTAACTGTTGGGGTTATAGGGAAAACACAGCAATCTATACTGCACAATGACATGTTTTCCAAACTTAAATTTTAAAACTGTACAATAATTTAACCCAGGGTGTGTAAACTGCACCCTGCAAATTTAAACTGTGCTGCCTGAGTTATGGTGCAGATTTTGAAGATTGCAGCTTGCAAAACTGAAAAGGTGCAGTACTAGAAAGCGATTCCAATTTCCAATCTCCTTTTTACAAATCAATCTTGTTCTCATGTGAACTAGTGCATTGCGCAATTTATTATTTGTGATAGAACATTACTGTCAGAATCGCAAAGTGTACAAAGTATGAATTTCACTCCTTACTTCGAATGTTTTTTCTCCATTTTAGAATATTAGCGTTTTTAATGTGCACTAAAGTCCTTTTTTCAAATGAAGCACCATGGTCTAATCCGAATTGTACTTGGTAGTGGTTGGGGACGTTGGGCCAAACAAAAAAAATTGTCCCATTCTGACATTGTTTTAAAAGTTGAACACTTGGGGGTGCTAAGGAGTAAGAATTACAGCTTTTAGTAAGCAAGCTAACAACACCCCACCCAAGACTCTGCCATCCGTTCAAGTTTCATAACATTATGTTTTGTTTTTGGTCAGCACAGTATACACTGGAAATGTTGGCAAACGAGCTGTGAAAGTGTTACATAAATCCAACAAACACTGCATGCCGAAGGTGAATTGGCCAGCTACAAAAAAAAAGTTGAAAAAACACACCTTCAGTGCTTTGCAGCTTTTCATCAGATACTTGACGTCAAAAATTGTAGGAAAAAACAATTTGAGTAACTCGAAAAATGTTGATTCATCGGTTGCAAGGTTGTTATTTGTAAGCAGTTTGAGTAAATAACCAAAATCATAGCCGCTGCAACAAAACAACTGATGTTGTAATTTCTTGTTGAAAAACAATCGCAAATTATGATGTAGGAAAGGGGTGCACAACCTTTTCGCTATTGGCAGCCGCATCACAGATTTATTTTTTGGCCGCCAGTGAGTCTAAGTTGTCTTGTATTAATTACATATTGTAGCGAAATGAGTTTTATCAGGTAATATATCATTTACTCAGGCTAACTTTTAAAGACTCTCTTGTCCTTGCATGCTTTTTATCCAGCCAAAGAGTTTTTATCTATGCACGACTGCCATTAGCATTACATTTCTTTCATATACATGTCTATGTGCAGCCTTAACATAGTTTCCCACAGCAGGCAATAAAACTTTTAATCCATATCTCTACTTGAAAGCAATTTACCACACTTTAAAACCCTTGTATAGTTCAAATATTTGGCCAACCTGTGAAATGAAACCCAGTGAACATTATCCATCAAAACAACTCCCGATGTCATCAGAAGCTCTGCGAAATACAGAGGTTCTATTCCCTCTGCTTCATGCTTCTTGAATTGAATTCCTGATTCTTGAAGCAATTCAATAGAGTCTTGAGCATACATGTCTTCACTGCAAACAATTAGGTTGGTTAACTTAAAGTGGGACATTATTATACAAAGTGGTACAGTTCATAAAACAAACAAACATGTCAGGGTTTTACAGAAACAAATTTATTTCAGCTGTAATGAGAGGTTTTTACGTCAAGTTAAATTTGAAGTTGAACTGCCAAGTTGAGACACCAGCTGGTGTTTCACCACTTTCATTCATAAAAGTGAGGCCCAGTTGTATGATTTTTAGCATATCTACATTGCATCGCAAAAGCTGGTACTGATAGTCTGAATTTGTCCGGAACTCTCCAATAGGCCGAGCCACCACTCCAGGAAACTCAGTATCCTGCAAGACAAACATCATAGCTTAACATTAAACAGATTTTACAAGTACATGACTGTTAACAGTTCCTTCCTATTATACAGATGTAGTTAATTTAAAATCTTTTTTGTATGAGATGTCTGTATGCATGTTCTCACCATAGCAATGTAGTTGTATTGCTGGACAATTTTTCTGATCTTCTTAAACTCTGCATCTATGTTAGTTGACCACACTTCAATGATAGGATCATCTGTTTGTTGGGCAGGCATTCTGTTTTGCCACAAAATTACACCTAAAATTGATGGAGTTGCAAAAAAGCAATCTACAAGTAAGTATAATATCAAGCAACGTAGAAAGCAACACAAATAATTTTCATTGTGGCAGGTTGATGGTTTCATTGTGGCAAAAAATGGACTGCATTGTTTCCTTTTGAGACTGAAAAATGACAAAAACTTGCTTTTACTGAACATCATATGTTTGCATCATCAACTTTTAAGTCATCATATGTCCATCCATACCCAATCTAAAAGCACTGTCAACTCTTCATAAAAGGTGGACAGTTAGACAACATGTTATACCATAAAATAGTAATTGCAGCATTCTATATTTGCTTATTTACATGCGTATTCCATGCGTTTACACTTTACAGCACACTGTTGTCAATGAAGGTAATTTAAAAGACAAACACCTGTCTTTGTTACATCATACTGTATAGGATAAAACAGTGTAAGTAATGAAATTGAGATTTTAGGCACTGAAATGACTTTGTGTTGGACTATGACGCAACTGTGCAGGTAAAGCGGAATTATCTCAACGGTGCGCAGGAGCGTTTCGACCTAAGCTAGCTTCCTAGCCATCGTACAACTGCCGGAATGGCGGAATCGATCATGACGATTAACCTGTTGCGCCACGAATCGGTCTAATCCTCTTTGAACTCAAGGATATTGACCGTTTTCTCAAAATGTAGCGCCTGACTGCGAGGCTGAACATACAAAGATCGGGCACCAATTGTAGCCACTTTTTAAATGTATGCTTAAACTGAAGCAAGAAATGTAATGTGATAATACACCGGGTGTGACGATGTGCTCCACTGATTATTGGGCATATTTTCAATGCTCAATATACGCACTGATTTATTTTTTGGGTATTACTCATAAAAACACGGTAACGTAAATTTGCCCATCCACGCATTCCGCAGCCATCGTAAACTTAAATATGCCATCAATGTATTGTGAACAATAATGATAAAATGCAAACTGGTGGTAGCGCAGTGCTTAGGGCATTTTTTAGTATTTTTAAAATAATGAGTACTTAGTTCACGGAGGCAAATAGTTAAAAAGTAGAGGCTTACAAAAATGACCAGAAGTTGTGCGCAGTAATATTATTCTATGGTGGCACCATAGAGCACTTATCTTGTTATGCATGATTGATTACAGCATTTTGAGACAGGGTTGATGAAGAAAAACAACAGTATATACGTTACGTTTATGTCGTTTTAGTCGTGTTTTTATTCTCATGTGTAAATGAATTTGTTTTTGTTATCACAATATAGTTCACTTTATTTATTAATTCTTGTTCCATTTTATCCGGACCTGATGCTCAAACAATCATTCTAAATATTATTTGACTTTTAAATTAAATTGCAAGTTTTTGTTTTCAAAAACGATTTTTCTGTGTACAAAACAGTACAAAAAGCAGTGGTTGGCAAACTCATGCAATATTGGTGTAATAAAAAATACTAAGATCCATTTATT
This sequence comes from Phallusia fumigata, assembly GCA_008931825.1. Taxonomy (NCBI): domain Eukaryota; kingdom Metazoa; phylum Chordata; class Ascidiacea; order Phlebobranchia; family Ascidiidae; genus Phallusia; species Phallusia fumigata. The sequence continues at coordinate 93,743 of QXVZ01029203.1, forward strand.
CTTAGTCAGTAACTATGAATACATTTAATGTCTCGAAAAATAATGTATTTTTGTGAAAAACACTGTTTAATGTTTAAGTAGGCATTAAAGAAACTTAAAAACCCTAGAGCAAATGTTGAAACATTTTCGACAAAAAGTAAATGGTCGTAGTTAATTAGCTTATGTGTTTACCTGCTGAGCTGTAGCAAATTTGGGGTTCCTCTAAATTGGTAAGGTGGGTGATATCCCTTTTAGAGGTGTTGCACGAGAAGGCTTGCTACTTCACTTGGTATCGCAAATACAGAAAAAATACATTTTAATGGGGAAAAACTCACAGTTTTGCTATTATTACTGAGTGCCATTGGGGCCAGGGGGTCGAGATTTATAAAAGGATAAAATTCTAAAAAATACAAGCAGACCTGTAGCTTTTTAAAGGCACCAGAACCTCTACGTGCAATACACTTGAATACACAAAAGTCTATTTTCAGTAAACTTTAGTGATTGAGAATATTGAAAGGGAAATCACCCACTAAACCTTTTTAGAGGAACCTTCAAATTTGCAAATTTGTAGTCAAATATGTTAATATCCATTTTTTTACAGAACGCTGCACACAGAAAAAATGTCCTGTTACAAATTTTTTTGGTTGCACAAAACTACACTAATTACAACAAATATTGCACTAATTCTACAAATATTTACAAATATAATTTTGTGTGTAAAAACAGGCTGGGTTACTTAGTCACCCAAACTATTCAACTTTGTGCTGATATGTTTTACAGTGCATCTGACTAAGTGATTTAGTAAAATACAAATTTTAACAGGGTACCTTGGCACTTTGAATACATTATAAAAGCATGGCCGCTGGATCAACTAAGGCCCTTTCGGCTGTGTTGGATGAACAGGAGGAAGATTCATCACAACTGCAATTTCCCAAAGAATTTGAAAATGCAGAGACTCTTCTAAATTCAGAGGTGCACATGCTTTTGGAGCACAGAAAAACACAAAATGAGAGTGCAGAAGACGACCAGGAGTTGTCAGAAGTATGTTACCAAAACCGCATTAATATGTTGCTACTAACTCCGTACCCATGCAGGTTAACTCCACTCACAGTTTTCACTAATGAGTTTATTGCAATTAGTCACCATTTTATATAAAAACAGCTTGAAACATGCCCACTGTAAATTTGAATTTCTCCTTGTTTTCCAACACTGATATTGCATTTTGTTAACCAAATCACAAAAACTTCCATGAAGCAATTTTTGTTACAATTTCCAAATAAAATCCCTGGTAAAATGGGATCAAAAGGATTTGCTCGGTTTGTGTCCCATAAAAAATGGGAGCAATTAAAGAGTATTTTCGAAAATGGTCAAAATTTACTCCCACCTGGAAAAGTGTGAGCTATAAAACTTAAGTGACATGGTAGTTTCCTGTTTTACCATATTTGAAGAGAAGTTAACTTCTCCCAACTATGCCACTGTTGCAGGAACCAAAAAAGCTAGACTAAACAGTGGCATAGTTGGGAGAAGTGGTACCATGTAATGTTTTCCTATGGTCCTACATTGGTGCCCATTTTTACATTCAGGTATTCATGAAAACCTTGAACTACACCCAGCGATTCAGTCGTTTCAAAAACCGGGAAACGATTGCAAGTGTACGCACCTTGCTAATTCAAAAACGACTTCATAAATTCGAACTTGCGTCGCTGGCAAACCTTTGTCCGGAGTCAGCAGAAGAGGCAAAGGCGCTAGTTCCCAGTTTGGAAGGACGATTTGAAGACGATGAGCTGCAGCAGGTTCTTGATGACATCCAGACAAAAAGGAGTTTTCAGTGTTGATAATCACTCACATGCTGGGTGATTTAGCAGCATACCACCACAGTCAGAGAGAATGACGATGCCATTCGGGCCGATTACAAACCAGGCGCATAATACTACATTTAAACACTTCAAAGTGCCCACACCAAAGAACAGATTTTGCAAGTGCCACGGAAAGAGTATTGTTTACAACACCCTTTGAACTTGTATTTTTATTAGTTATTTTTAACTCGTGTCGTCGACATTGAAATAAACGTCATGCCGCTAAAATTTCGGTGCCTTTGTAATGGCGGAGAGGATGAAGTTCACGACTTCCGCCTTAGCGTTGCGCAATATGCGAACCGCAACCTTTCAGTGAGATATGTTGATGAGTTTATGGCTGTCGAGCGATGTGTTACATATGTTCATGTACACCACAACCCGGCAAACGTCCGGTCGAAGCGCAGTCAATTGTACTGTGCGACTGCCAGCTTGGCCGAGGTTGTTATGATATGAACCAGTTGACTGGCAGCAGGCATTTACAATTGATTGAAATTTATTGTAGCGTAAAAATCTCATTGTCGGGTTTGTGCTTGAATTAAAGCCGTGTTGCAGCAGTTAATAGAAAGATAAATCACAGGCAGCTGTATATTGGCCGACGCCACTGTTATAGATCACAATCTCGCTGTTTATTACTGATTGAGGCAGTCTGAGGCTGACGACCAGCCTATTTCCGTTACTGTTTTTGGCAGAATTCAGTCGCCATTTTGAATAAACTTGTCTTTTTGCCAGCATTTATACAAGCTACTATTAGGCGTTGACGCAAAAGATTCATACGGGGACTAAAAGTCGGTTTCCTGACGAAATTGGGAAACCTAAAAATGTGGAAAGTATCATAACAATGGCATCTTAACTACATTAAACAAGGCACCTGGGAGTTACTATGGCAGACCGGTAAGTGATAGACGTTAAAATTGGATTTGACTCAATCAAACTCAAATGCTAGTCGCTAAACAAACCTTCAGATACAACAAAGAAGTCGCGGTTTGACAGCATAGAGAATACATACCACGAAAACTTGATTGTACATGTAGGTTGTGTATTGCATTCAAACTAACAGTCATGTTGACTTACAACGTGGCATGTTATTTTGCTTATTGACGGATGCTTTATCAGTCGCCTATGTAGTAAGTGTTCAGCAAATTGATAAAATGCCACTTGATATGCCATTACTTATCCGCTGACTGTTTAAGTAACCTTGCGGTTTCCAAATCTCCCTCATTTTGGGCTTTGTTATGTCGTGTAATGTAACGTTAGTCTGTTGTTGTGACTTATGAACATAAACAAATAAAGTATAAATTGCACAATGTTTTGATTTGTATTTGAAAACAACCTAATGTTTCGAAACGTTTGTTTGGTCCCAAACGCTTGATTCTCGCGACACGCAGTTATACAATACCAGTTATTAAGGCAAAAGTGCTGTTTTGTTAGCCACACAAACAGGAGGTTTGCCAAAGTTGGCTTAAAAAGTATCGCTTTTTACATTGAAAGTATCTTAATATCGGTTGAAACCAAAGTAATCTTAAAATGACGGATTTTACTGTCTGTAGGCATTGTGGCAAACCGCAAAGGGTCAGCTTACAAAAGCAAATTCAAAATGAACTAACAGCACAGCAGTAAAAAATACATCTTAATACACTTTACTTGCTGCTGAGTAATTTGAACAAACATTCGCAACTGTTTGGAAGCAATTGACGGCTTTTGGGTGAAGGTGGCAATTAACGTCGGAAATAATAGATCTAATCCAATAGAATAAGTACATGGTGTTTGTGAAAGTGCTCATGAAATTGGATTCAGCGGATGTAAACAGATCTACTACATGCGCTGAATATCCAACTACTTGGGCTACTTCGTTAAAATTAAATCCCTTTGTCTGTTATTGGTTTAGATATAAAGCACAAAAATCTTTGCAAAATTTCTTGTCAAAGGTAATGAACACTTCCAGGCCAAAAAAGTTTGTCCGCCGTAAATGTTGTTAAATTGTCATGTAAAAATGTAGTTTGACGCAACATAACCATTAAACGGTCCCATACACATTTATGTGCCAAAAAATCGTATTTCTAAACTTATAGTAGCATGACTAGCGTTTTTTTTGCCTTTCATACGTTTGACAACAGCATTGCTTGGGTCAACGGGTGCGTTTAATTAAATTATCTTCTTATGTATAGCAATATTTGGTTTGTAACAACCAACAAGAGTGATTTTTAGTTTAATATAAACCACCTGAGAATTGTAGCATTCATGTGTCAGTAAATTTGCCAATGTGTAAGTATATTTGTTACAAAATCGTTGCTAATTCGTAGTGGTTACTAGTACAAAATTGCTTTGCTTAAAAATTCACTGAATCTTACCATTTGTAAAGCTAAAATGTCACACTTGCAATTAAAACAAACTCCAATTAAATTGCTTTCAATCTTACAATTGTATTGTCACTATTCTTGAATACATTTGTTTATTAATCTGGAAAAAATTAGGCTTGCACTTTCTTTTTAGTCGGTATTTTTGAATACTCCTTTACGAAGCAATTTTTTTTAAACTTTTATGAATTAAACGAGTTAGAATGACACAATTAAAGAGATGTGATGCAAGCTATGGCTTAACAATTGAGCACAAAGTTTGTGGCAGGATACACTTTAGTTGGGGCATTGCTATTATCGGTCAATATATGACTAAATGCTCTTTGTAAAAAACTTTTCTATAGTAGCGGTTTATTGTCGATTTTTTTCATAATTTCGGCATCATAGATGATAGAACTCATAGCCTTTGTCTGTAAATTGCAAAATTTGAAATCTGCTTGTAGAAAATGGGAAAACAGTTTCAACCTTAAGTCTACAAATTCCGACGCATTTTACTCTTGTTTGTCTAGGATGTAGATTTGATTATGTTATGTTTTTGACATGTTTTTAAATGTAACGCCTTTAACAGTTGTTACAAATATATAAGGCAGTTCTGAATTAACTATTTTGTTTTTTGAACAATTTAAACGTTACACAAACAGCAGGTACATTTTTCAGTAACAAGTAATAACTAACTTTTAAAAATTAGAACGGTATTATGAACATTGTATCTTGATAAAAAGGGGCTACCATCGCCTACCGCCATTTTGTTTGCTTCCAAACAATTTTTTTTTTAAGTAGATACACATGAATAATTAAATAGAGTGTTGTACAGTTGCTAAGATTTGTTTGACTAGTTTAGCAAGATCTGTTTAAGTTTACTAATTAACATGAATAATTGTTTGACCAGTTGTGACGCTGTAAGTGTCAGGTATGTTCATTAACACACCTGCTATCATTTTTAGCAGAACCCAACGTACAGAGTTTTCACAAAGTACACTAATCAAAATTAATATTCATGCCAGCAGATTAAACAATATCTTTTCAGTTTGGTTATTGAAAATATTTACCGGAAATTCTGATGTTTATACTCACTGTAATGGAAACATACTGTAAATGCACTTACCTCAGAATAAGCTTTTCGTGTAGAGTTGTAATACGCCAGTGGATGTCGTACAAACTTTCTTTATCTTATTTTACACTACCGCCTGTATGTCAGCTGAAGATACAACCAGTGTGGAACTTGAATCTACATCTATAGGCCCTTGAATCTCCATTGCAAATTGTCCCCAACGGCACTAAAAGCGGCCTGATTGGATAANAGTACACTTATCAAAATTAATATTCATGCCAGCAGATTGAACCAATCTTTTCAGTTTGGTTATTGAAAATATTTACCAGAAATTCTGATGTTTGTACTCACTGTAATACTGTAAATGTAAATGCACTTACCTCAGAATAAGCTTTTCGTGTAGAGTTGTAATACGCCAGTGGATGTCGTATAAACTTTCTTTATCTTATTTTACACTACCGCCTGTATGTCAGCTGAAGATACAACCAGTGTGAAACTTGAATCTACAGCTATAGGCCCTTGAATCTCCATTGCCAACGGCACTAAAAGCGGCCTGATTGGATAAAGGGTTGCGCTATATATCACGTGTTTTTATTGGCGGCAAAGGGTGAACGTTTTTATTTTTTTCCGTGAAAAGGCGGGAATCCTCTCGGTGTTAGTTCAAAAAGGAGGCGAACGTTTTTTTGAAGCATATGGTGGCGGGAAAAACTGTTAGAATCTGGGTTGCAACTTATCATGCATGGTTGTAGAGGTGGCTTAAAGCTTGCTTTGGCGCGATTGTAAACGGTTGTTCGGAAAATATCATACGATAAAACCAAGTTTACAGATAATCTGCTGCTTCCATTATTCAAAATTCTCGAAAGCGTTAGTTTGGTATTTTCTTCATTCATTGTATTTCTCATTAATGGCGACGTATTTATGTCAACGAATTAGGTCACACTCTATTGACGTTATATTTGTGCCTCAAATTGATACCAATTAAAGTTGTTACATGTAACGTTGTCTCATTATCTGCAGTAAACTAACAGCGTAGACATTTTAAAAAAACGCTGCAGTGGCCATATTGAATGCACTTGCGCTATTTGTGAGTGCTACGTTTTCAAGTGGCAAGTATTTTACATATCCCACTCTTTTCCAGGAGTTTTCACTGAAATTCTGCACCTAATTATTTCTTTTAAATGGCTATAACGTGCTTTCTTTAGATTTTGGCCCATTCAAGCTGACCTGTTTGCAAACAGTTTTTTTAAAGCTGTGGTTGATTTAAAATCTTGGAATAAGTTTGAAAAGTTCAATCATGCCATGGTTGGAACAACCTGTTACCGTCAGCAACCATTATTTAATTTTCGGAAATAGTTGCACAGATTTATAATAAATAGCCTTAGTTTAATTGCGTTGTCTATAAATACAGACAATTAACATGTACATTTAATTGTTTATCATGTTAGCAATCACACCAAAAACCATTCCACCCAGCAAATACGATCCATTTCGTCCATGTGTTTAAATGCCACCGTCTGCCTACGCTGTTTAACTAAGAATAACCAACATACCCACGTCCTCGCTTCCTCTGTGTGACGTAAATTTAGATTTCCACTAATTTGTCGATGCATTTGGAAGCAGTAGGCTGTATGTTTACCGGCAGCACTGTCAGATTGGACATTGCGCGGCGAACTAGACAACCAACAGTGCTGAATATGAACGTTACTGAATGCGAACCAGCGTACAGAACTGTCAGTGGGGTGGCGACCATTTTGCCCATTCTTCAGGTAACGGAATTCACCGTCGCGTTATGTGATGTCTGACTTCAGCCACCACCATTCTTGCAGATTTTTATGTATTTACCCAGGTGAGATTTTGAAGTTTACTGAAAGCTGTGTTTGTTTAGATATTCACCAATGCGGTTCCGCTCATTGCCGTGATCTGCTTTAGACGGCGCCTGAGTCGCCTCAACAGCGTTTACATCCACGTGAAGAACACTTTGGTTTCCAACATTGTTTTGGGTTTTTCCGTGGCCTACACGACCCTCAATTTTGCTCTTGTTTTTGAACGACCAGTTTATGGGGAGCACACGAACCGGTGAGCATACGAATTAACCCTAACCACAAAACGATTAACTCAGTCGCTGGCCTGTGTTTATAGGTATTTGGCTGCTTAAACGCTAACGAGATAACGATGCTACTAATGTGAGCAATGTTGTATTACTTAAAAGCAGTTGGTGTTATGTCTTCACTACCGTGTTGTTTTGTGTTTTCCATGGTTGTTACAAAATTCAGCGTCAAAAAGTTACTGTTTACTGGTAGCTTTTTAACATAGAATTGTAGTGCGTCTTATCCTTTTGCAAAGCACTCTGATTCTGATTTGTATATTTCCTCGACCTTGTTTTTCAAACAGTTGATGGTAACGTCACCTTCCCAAAGGAATTTGTTTATACTAGTGTAAGTTTAAACCGAACTTTACACCGAAATTAGCCTCAAGGCTATAAATACTTCCCAAAAACGTAACCAGCAAGGCTGATAGCTGTTTGATTTTCAAGTTGTGTAGTCTAAGCATCAATTTGGTGTTTGGTTACCTTTTTAAATTTATTAATTGTTTGCACATATTTGGTGCAAGTTTGTAAATAATTCTATTTGTTAGGCGTTCAAGCTGGTAGGCAGAGTTTCACCCCGATATTATATTTCGAATATGTACCATCAACCTGCTCGATGCAAAGATTCTCGCTGTTGACAAAATGATGTAGATTGTTCATAGCCGGCAAACAGAATTCTGAGATTTTGTTTACTGTATACAAAGTTTGGCAGTATTTTACTTTAGAGATGTAAAAACAGTTGCCAGTTTTATTTGTAAAATCACTGTTGTTTGTTCGGTTGTCCGAGGTGCGATTTGATTTCCTGGCTATAATAAAGCGCACCTTTGTTGGCCTTTGTCATTTAGATTCCACAAAAGTTCACAAAGACGGTGAATGGTTTATAAAAAATCTCTCTTGTTTACTTACTTTGGTATTAGCAATTTACTTTCGTATAATTTATCACGTTTATATATCCCCCATTGGGTTTTTTTAATAATAATAAATTTCAGAGTTGATTATAAAACCCTTGTTTCAGATACGACAAAAGTGATCCAGTTCATCGTTCAATTATGACATGGTGGACTTTTCAAAAATCCTTCACCCTGTGTATGCTTTTCGTGATGTTGAGCAGTGTCGGTGGCCTGATCTTCAGTCTGAAACAACGCACCTTTCTCACCTCTTTTTCACACACCTCTTATTTGGAAACGACAGCATCGCTCTCTTTCCGAAATATATTTGGAAGCCTAGCCAATATTGGCAATCCAGATGTCCAACAAAAGACGTTGGTGAGTACGCCTTTCGCTCAAATGTGTCATGTTTAATTTTATACAATTGCTTGTAGGATCGGTGAAAACGTCAAACGCGTCACCAACCATCTGTATTTTGATCGATTCGTTGCTTTTCGAGAATGCTTCCTTAATGGGGAGGGGCAAAATAGTGTATTTGTCTTCAATAACTAACGGACTTTGAATAACCTTAAACGCTGTTAAAGTCAACCAAAAAATTAACCTCATGTTGGCATATCATGCAGATGGGTAAAAGAAAATACCTAATAAGCACGTTCACTAATTTATATTTATGTAACTGCCAACGTTGTTGCATCACGACGAAAATATGCCAATTGTTCACCGACTGGTCACGTTCTAACAATAGCGCCGTCAAATTATGGTGAAAAATCCCCCCCCCCATTCTTTCAGTGTAAGCACTGAGACCACATGTTTACATTCGAACGTTTACCACATTCTTACTGACTCAGTTTCGCCGATCCCAAGCATACATCATCGTAACGCTGAGTTGGCTGCTTCCCATCGGGTGTTCCCTTCTCGCGACATTTTTCTGGAACTGCCGCGACACTTGCAAATGTTTGCCGGCTACCTACAATGAAAACTGCTTTGTTGATGGCTCAGGTACGTCTTTTGTTGTCTTTCAAATGTCCAGAAATCCAGTGAATCCTCTGAAATTTGATTTAGCCTCGAGTATGGCAGCAACAATTAGAATACACCACAACTATCTTTGTGATCATTTTGGAGACAGTTCTACCACGTAATGTCACAAACAATATTGTAAAATGATTAGTTTGTAGGTCAGTAAAAAATGATATTGTATTATTGTTATCATAAGGTCAGTGAAAATTTAACAGGCAACTTTGCAAAAAATTGTATAATTTTGTTGTTGAGTGGTTTGCTAAAATAACCCACGATTACCTGCCTAAAACATAAGAATGGTAACTTTGTGCACTTTGTTGACTAAAGCGCGTATCCGTTGTTTACAAACAAACTTGTCTTCGTATGAATTTACTATTTTGTTTGATTTAAATTGATTTCTAGACCCCGATAGTCAATGGTGCTCGCAGGAATGGTTTCCCATATCCGGCCATTTTGTGGTGCTGTTTCTGACGATCTGGACCATACAAGTGATTTCCTTAATCATCATGCTTTATCGCAGCATCAAGCATTACAAGTGGTAAGGCACGTTTTTGCGCACTGGAACTGGTAATGTTTTGCTATTGCTACAAACATATTTGTTTAAGGAATGTGCAATTCTCCAAACACCACGTAGCATTGACAAACGTCGCGACCATTCCCATTCGACAATTGGTACCACGTGACATGACGTTGCATTACGCCGCTCTTCGGTCTGGAAGGCTTCAATCCTTTGGACCTGCAGGTAGCTGTTTTATTGATTTGTGGGTGTACGAAAACCAAATTCAGCTACATTAATATGTATATTTAGTTGCCAGAAAAATGGTAGGAATGCTCATAATTACTAGTTTGGAACAAGTTTTCCTACAGATGTAGCGGTAATGTTTGTTCCTTTTTATCACGAGAAAAAGGAGCAGTTTCAAAATTTAAAGTTTATTGTCGTCACATAGTATCGGATTACGAAAACGACGATTTCACACCGGCTTCGTTCATGGAACGACCACGACTTTCCACAATCCCTGAAGAACCGGTTAGCGGTGTTGGATCAGCGCGGATTACATCGGACAGAGCCTCAGTCGAACATGATGAAACAATTTCTTCAACCAGTAATGCTGTAAGTGGATTTTGCACCTTGACATCATAAACAAACGCCGATTTTTCGGTACACTCGCAAGACCACAAGCAAAATTTTTCCTAAGATGAAATTATTTTTAAAACTTTTAACAGTTATAGAAAAGGTTGGATAACTACATTCCATTGTTTATTTGGCATTTGGTTCGTAACTGAAGGAGATTACACGTAACAATGCACATAGCAAGTCATGCACATGGTTGAATGCAATGGCTACAACATTCATCATAAACAAATTTAACTCGTGCACAGTCCAAGGATGGCAGTACGGTACGCCCTTCGCAGCGAGGTACATTATACGCTATTCTCACGTACCGTACCGTACCGTTTCCTATCCTTTACAATAGATGGTGGTGCGGTACGGTATGCAGCAAAAATTTTCCGAAGGTACGGTACGCTGTTTGTGACGAGGTACGTGGAACGCATAAGTCAATACGTACGGTAGCGTATTGCCATCCTTGATGCACACATACTCTTTTTAATAAGACCAGTGCTTGTCCTTGGGGTGCCTGTTACAGCCTAAAAAAATAAAGGTTCTTATTTTTGTTTTGCAGCCGGAAAAACGTCCATCTTCTCTGAGTCCGTCGTTAAAACTGGTCATCGTCCTTTCAGCAACTGTCATCTCATGTACACTTCCGTGCGCCTTGATTATGTTATGTGACTTGGTTATGCCCAGCGATCAGTCGTTGAATCCAATTATTTTCTACTTGGCCGAAGCGGCGCTTTTTGTACACGTCCTTAGTTGTCCACTGTTCCTAATCAAATACTTGTCCGATCTAAAACAGGCTACCAATCGCCTGCTACTGCGTTGCACAAAATTTTAAATGCCTTATCAAAGTGTTGATGTTAAATTGTGTTTGACTTGATATTAATACATTATGTAAGTTAGGCGTTTTTCGTGTTTATTGGGCACAAGTTTTCAACATACCCTTCGACAGTAAGTGAAATGAGAAGTCGGTCAGGTATTGACAGTACAAACGCGTCTTTTGTGGGCGTGTGTCTCGGGCTTGTATAACAGAGGATGAAGAAAGGACAATCATCAGACATTGTTATCACAACAATGCTACGTGGCTTACAAACAGGACCGGCACATTTTGTCCAATTACACTCTTCAAAATAACCAGTAACTCTGAAACGCCTAAGCGGTGCAGTGTCACGGTCAACTAAATATAAACCCAGTAGTCACGGTATTGTGTTTGCACAGTCGTATCAACATTAAATAAAAGTTGATGAAGAGGTTTTTGTGATATTACGTGACAATACAGCCGTTCTGACTTCATAATGCGAATTGTTGTGCTTTGTTTCGTCAGGTGTTGGTTCAGAGGGAGAGGTTTGTGGGCACTGCGCCCGAAACGACCTCGCACAGGGCGACAAAGCTTGCTAGTGCTCGTAAGACCCGATTTTAGTCGTTTATTCAGGGCTATGGATATTTCCTATTCCGATTGTGAAGAAGTCAATTTACCAGAACGTTTTACTGTTTCTACTTTGGAATTATGGAGCGAGATCAGAAAGCAGGTGGTTAGTCTTGTTGTTTGATCGTATATACTTTGAACCGTCAGTCTCTCATTACGAATGTGCCTTTGAGTGTGCCGATTATGACATTTCCTGTAATAAAGTCTGGCCGCGATTCAAGTCTTTGTACAGAGACACGGTTGTTTTGATTCCAATAATACTCGTATGCCCCTCGCTGTTTGCGCTACGCCGGAATTTAGACAGACGCAATTTTTGCGGTGAGTTACAGAGGTGAGGTAACGTCTGCTTGGCGTTTGATAAACAAAGCTTCATGTCTAGTCCGACTTGTCCTCAATTGAGTCATGATGGTGGGAAAATATTTTTTTACAGGGCCATCCGAACAACAATGGACCCGTTATTGCAGTTGACATGAGGAATTTTCTTCAAGCAGAACAGCACCAGCTTGGACTAAGTCACAGCATGAAGCGATACCGCAGGTGCTTTTACAACTTTGTGTTCCAAAGGGCAAGGATAGAAATCGTTGCTCTTTTTTTAGCTTGTAAACGGAGGCGTACACGAAAATAAATTACAAAAACGGTTAATAGGATACCGACCTGGTAGTTTTAAGTTCAGGCCTAACAAGCGACGTTTTCGTAGATGTAAACCCGATTTACCCGATCTGCTTCCGAAAGCAAATCCAAATCTGCCGATTTACCTTCAAGATGTAGAGAAGTACAACATCGAGTTGATGAACAGAACAGACACTAAAGTTGAAAACCGCCTCCCCTCAATGGAAGGTAATGCAAAGTAAGAATATCGAGAATGCGTAGCGGCAATTAAAATGCGCTAGTATATCGGTACGTCCGCGAGAAACCCAAACGTCACTAGCCAAACCCAGTGAAAACCCCGCGAGATGGGACTAAATTGAAGTCGCCGACTTCCGTCAATCGACATGCCAAAAGGCACGCTTAATCTATACTTTCTTGTCACCCTCAGTTTCAACTTCAATTCTTGCGTTTAAAATGCCTCAAAGCCTTGCAGTCAGGTTGCCACATCAATAAAAGAGCGAACCCATATACTTATAAGGAATCTATAGGGTTGATTGCGTTGGTTTCTTTTGCAGTAATTGAACAGGAAAAAGACGTGGCTGAGCAGTCTCTAAAGAAAGCTTGGAAGCACGGTTTAATCATCACCGAACAATCGAGCCTCATTGATCCCAAGTGGAAAAAGGCGGAAGAAGAAAAGTACGTCACAGATGCATCGCGACAGACTTCGGACAAAACGCCCGCCGTAATGGCCGGCGTGCTTCATCACTGGCAAAGATAGCGACATAAAAATCATTTTTAACTCGATTTAATTGTTATTTTTTGTTTCCTGTAGTGGGCGCTACAGCGGTGTATCATTGAAATAATCGCTGTCGTTTTTGTTTGTCTTTCAATAAAAAAACCGCTTTTTAGCGTAACGAGTTCGTCGTTGGGCACCTAAGTTAAAAGTTCCATTGACGTTGAGATAACTTTTCGTTTAAGTTGTTAACTTCCGTTTGGTACACTTTCCAACGTATGAATGAAAGAGGGTTGTACTAACCACACAACCGTATCGTCGGCATGAATGTGTGGGATTGTAACATCAAAACTGTCTAGTAAGTATCTCCTTGTATGCGATGAACAAAATATGCATCAAAATACCGAAAGTAAATAAACGTTAGCTGACTAACGGGTAAGTGACCTCTAAAAGTTTATTGGAAATCTAAGAATACGTATTGAAAGCGGAACAACAAATTGTTAGCCAAATTTTAATCAAGCGCACTCTATTTATATTTCAACTTTCACAGCTGTTTTCGATATTAAAGTTTTTGGGGGCAAATCTTACAATATCCATGTTTGCTTCCAGATTGAGCATCAATATTGCTAATTTTATTTTGTTATGCGTCTTCGAGCTAATTACGCATCTTAATTAAAGTCATAACTGCCAGGGAACTTGTATACAGTGAATAGAATCTGTTTGCTAAAAATGTTTTTACTACATGTACAAGTTCTCTGGCAGTTATGTTTTTAATTAAGCTACTCTTTAAGTCCGTATATGGTGTTCCTCGGTGGGTCATATTTGATTAGCTGTCGTTGATCGGGTAAAAAGTATAGTTTCTACCACCAGTTATTTGGTCATCTCTTTGTGGTCAATGGCATTTACGTGGGACAAAAACAAGTTACTGTACAAAATACATCCGTTTGTTAAAAAGTTTGAAGTGTATAACTTAGTGGAGCTGAAAGGTAAACAGGACATATTCTCCGGTCACAAATATTACCAAAAAAATCCAAAACCTGCTGCCTTAACCAAAGCGTTGTATGGTTTGATACTGGTGGAGTGTTCAAACCTAAGCATAAAAACGCGCCTCTGTTGGTTTCGTGTCTGTTCCGTAGGTTAATTTAGTTAAATTTTTGAGACGTGTATAACAGCAGGCAGTTCTTTATGGGGAAGTCTTAGTTTTAGGCAAATTGAACTTATAACCTCGTCTTTTGGGTAGCGTCAACCAGCCATTGTATTGTGCTCAAAATCATGCAAAAATACGCAAATTCGATCGACGATGATAAATCGACTTCGCAATTCTTTTGGTTTTTTTTGAAGAATTTATTTCCTCGACGGCCATTGTAGTGTGATGTCAACAATCTGCATGGACATCCTAAATCATTTTTTAATAAGAATGATTGGCGATAATTTGTATACTAAGGCTAAACAACAAACAAATTCGTTTTTATCATTGCGTGGCATACATTGTATGGGGGATTTAAACGGGAATAAAGCTAGTTTGCTGTAGCGAGGTAAAATGATAGTAGCGCTTTATTAAATATCTTTGTAACAGTTAAAGCAATAGCACAACATTTTTAACGGCTTTTTAGGCCGTCTCAGTCGAAAGGTAACCCATTATTAGTGACAAAAAAGTATATATCGTGACGTCACAGCTGCCGCCAATCGATGTGACATCATCTACACAAAAAATACTCACAAACAAAAAAGTTCCCCATAATAATTTTAATGGATTTGCGCCACTGTCGAAAACCATTTCCCTCACCGCTAACTACTCTTGGTAGTCAGCCGCTATAAGAGACCGGTCGTGAATTAATTTAAGACAATAATTATCCGGTATTTAATTAGCGCGAATTGCGGAGGGGACGTAAAGTGACGTGGCACCGATCGCAGATGATCCCTGGCAAGAATGTATGGAAACGTGGTTTGACAGCAGTAAACCAGCTCAGCAGCAAACATGAGGAAAATAACGTTTTATTATTTTATCAAGTGTGTGGTTTATTTAAAAATATAAATGCCGTGTTGTATTTGGGATACTGCTTTTACAAGCTGTGACTATTTAGATTGTATCGCAAAAGCTCCATATTTGAAGGTTCGCGCCGCGATGGACCACACGACAATATTATTCTGAACTAAACGTTTACTGATTTTCGTGATGAGAATGACTTTGGAGTTTAGGGCGAAGAAAAAACGGTCGGTATGTACCAACTATTTTTTTAATTAAAAAATGTCCCGCAGTCCGTATGAAACACATTTACAACAGCGATCATCGAAATAACAAAATCCACTGTGTTTATCGAATCTTATTACAACACATTAATAAGTAAAAACGCACACTACTGAACACAACGATTACAGGCAGTGTTTGTAAACGGCAAAAATAAATTTGTACAAACAAACAAAGTCACGTAAGTTATTCTTTTACGGTGTAACTTGTAGGCAATGACAACTGAAACAGACGATTTGTGCTTGATGTTTTCAACTCTGAAACAGTCTCTACAAGTACGAAACACTCCTAACAAATGGAGCAAGTTTCGTACAAAGTACATATCCTGAGGATAACTACATCAAAGTGCCTGCAAAGCATCTTTAAGGCAAATCGGGTAAGCTTACTGATCTTTGTGCATTTGGCTGGATGCTCTGCTTACGCACAACTGTCCGGGTGCCACAAGTAGTGAACAAGCTCACGACTGCGGAGCGTAACCCTGACATATAGTAGCAGAGGATTAGGGGTGATATGATGCAGTAAACCATGGAGATTGCGTATGCGCTAAGCACCAACGCCAGATCGATGCGGCCTCCCGGGGAAACAATGTCGACCAGTATAACGGCTATGGTGGGAGAGGCACAAAGGATGAAGAGGATCGAAATGATGAACATCAGCTTGATTGTGACGTTGTATTTATGGAAGGCAAGACAACTCATTAAATTTCTCTTCCACGACGTGCTTTGGGGCTAGAAGGGAAAAAAATGTTTTTTTTGTGTGTTTTCTTTGGTAAGGGGCAATGCGTCTAATTTTCTTTGTTTAAAGGCTGAAAAAAAAACTGAAATATACAACAAACTTGTCGACTACAGCCCAATGGTTTCTGTATTTAGCGGTTTTGTGTGTTGCACTTAATTCCAATGGCTAAGAAATAGTGTTAATGCCGTTTCGTAAAAAACGTTTACTTTGGCTTGACAGATATCTTAACTTCAGATTTTGTATCCCCAAACAACTTTCTAGTTATCAAAGATATTAAAATCAGCCACAACAAAGCACCATATCCCAAACGACTCCATTGGCATTTTGTGACACACCGCCGAAAGGTTAGGTGGTTGTAACTGGGCATTCACAAACCGTGTTAACTGACCTTAATTTCGTGGACCGACTCGTTGTTGTTCGGAGAAGGTTCATTTTCCGAAGTCGAATTGGACGTTGAATTGATTCCTGGAAACGTAGCAAGGCGTTAATACACACAGCAACATCGAAAATCTTTTTTTAGCTTCGCCACTCACGTGCGGATATTGCCACTTGCGGTGCGTAAACCGACTTGGCCGAGGGTTTGGTGACATGTCGGTATTTTTGGACGGTCAAAAAGAACACGACCAGAATGCCAAAAGTTAGAAGGAACCAGAGCGCCACACATGTTACAAGAAACGCCTGTGACAGTGGGGGATGGAGACCCGAACAATCGTGGTATATATCTGTCGAAATGCAAACAAGTTAGTAAATTAATCGGTTTCTGAAAATGTACACTTGGTTCGCACCAGTCTGGCAAAGAAATAACGATGACCCGTAGTAGCCGGAGAAGCATAAACATTTGTCGGCACAGTTCCAACCTGCCACCGCTGATATAGAAAGTATGAGTGGTCCGATCCAACCCACCGCAATAAGGACGAACGCTCGGTTGCGTTTGTGCTTCACCACATTTTCCTGTTGACAAAAATTTATTCAGCATGAAACTAGCAAGTGCCGTCAGCTTTGTAGCTATTATTAGTTTTGCATTTATTATGACCCCCTTTGTTAAGGAATCGTTTCTGCTTTGCTGTAGCATCGTTGACGGCATCATTGAATGACTTTCGCGACCTGCAATTATTCTTCGAGTCTAATCTTATTCACTGGTTACTTATATTGTCAGCTTGATTTTGCACAAAGGTTTGTTGGATGCAGTTGTGCGAAGAAATTGACTAAACAATGACTCCGTCGAGGCTTGTTCGAAACTAAAAGGGCCACAACCTCGACCGTGACAATTTCACCACAACAGCGCATTTTACGTTTGCAATGTCTTGTTTCATTTGTTTGGCTTGGGACTGTACAGCAACTATCACACTTTATAACAACTCGTATAGCACTTTAAAATCAGGCAAGTCGTAGCAGATAGGTGGTGATTTATTGTCAACACGGAAGGGTGACGTTCGCTTTAAACAGTTTTACTAAGTCCCGGTATCTCTCACGTAAAAAAGCCTTTAAAACTCACGTTGCTACTATCGCTTGCCAACCTGCGCCTCCTTACGCCGGGACCAATGAAGTAACTGCTTTCTCTGATCCCGTAGATCAAAGATGAAACGTTGAAGCTCATCACCAGATAAATACACACCGTGAAGCTGGAACGAAACGCCCACCATCGTTTCAAACTCGCGTGTCTGCCATCGTTGTGGTCGATTCTGCAACGATATCGTGATGTCAGCTTTTGTGCTTTCTCTATGTTATAAAATGGGCCTGAAAGTGCCTCCACGCAATGTTCCCAACTTAGAATTGTTTTGCTTTTGCTAACACCGACCAAGCAAACGGCAATCGAAACTTACAACGCAGTTAAATAAACGTTGAAAAAAAAACAAAGGTTTTGAAACAGCAAAATCAAAAGGTTTTTTCGGTCTAATGCCAAAATTTCGTCCGAATTGTTTTGTATGTGCGTAATTGGGTTTAACGCACATCGAGGAAGAGTTTGGAGGTGGAATTTTCGCCTGTTTGTTCTATGGGCTGTCATAGAAAGTTGATGGCAGATATGAGTCCGCCCAAAGCCCGCTTTGTATCTTATTACAAATCTTCAAAGAATTGCCGGGGTTGAAGGCCTGTTCCGGTGACCTCGCTCAATCAACGGTTGTGACTCTCGGATCACACTTGCGTCAGTAAACAAATTTCGGCCTTGGCTAATATTCGCGGCGTGAGCTTGACTTTTGCCAAAGAAATGTAGAAACATTTTATGAACGAAAGCTTGACATATGCATACATACCGTCGCAAAACGTACATCATCATGCTATGTTGTAAGCATTTTACCATTACAGACGTATATTTTTGAGGGAATGACTTTCAATCGACTTTAGAAGAAAACCAAACACTTAAGCAAGCAAAGCGGGACTAAAACTTTTACATTTGCTGTGACTTACTTGTGTGTTTCAATTGGGCTGTAGATCGCTTCAACGGCCAGGCCACGGTTGATGAGGCCCAAAATCGAAAAGATTCCAAATGTGACGTTGGCCACCATCAGACTGATCACATACGCGTAAACGAAGTTGTTGCGCAACTTATAGCTGTATCGGTAGGCGGCAAACGCGATCACTCCATTGATGATGACCTGAATGAACAAAGGTTGATTTGAATTTACTATTCATGTAAAACAGTTATTGTTTGAAACGAGTATTTTTGCATACGACGTACTGATGGCACTGATTCTTTAAGATTGTTGCTTCAACGTAGTTGACTGACTGATCCCATCATTAGCACTCATTACCCCTTGCGAAAATACCAACAAAGATTTTTCGGTCGTTACTTGTATCACATATTCTCCGAATCAGATAACAAACTATTCAGTCAGACCTACGAAAGTGAAATCTTCCACATTTATGCCCAAAACATCCATTTATTTGTTATAAATAAAAAGACAGAACAACGTATATAGTCACGTTTTCAGGTTGTATAAGAGGCCGATCGCTTACAAGTCAACCGCGTTTATAAACACTTGTTCACAAACCTGGAACGCTGGTACAATAGAAAAGTAAGCTGACGTTTGGCTGATCTCTGGGTTGCAAGTCACGTTGGATGAACTTAGGTTGGACATTGCAAATTTCTACTTGACCCCAAGATATAACCCCTTGACTATGTATCATATATCAAGTGTATCTCAAAATCGAACTTCCTCTGCAGACATGCACTCTCTAAAACAACAATAATAAATTGGAGTCTTAAGCTGTAGCAGCAAAAGCAAAACAGTTCCCTTTTTCCCAAGATAAGCGTGTTGGTGTATTTTGGTACACGCCGACCACGACGGAAACTTGTTATACCGCAATACTGCAGGGCAAGAATCATCGCTCGTGTCTCATCTCACTTCTGACACTAAATCGAGGTTGTGTGCCCGTTGCTTTGCGCAAGACCACCTTGCCTGGCTTCCTGTGCGCTGCGGGGCGTGGGGTGACTGCGATGACGCTTCACCTCGTCCGCTATCGATCATTGTAGCCGATTAAACTTCTAAAAAAGGCTAAGTACTTGGAAATTCACGTGTTACACAGACTTCTACGTGTTTTAATTGGTGACGATATCTTTGCGCATGCGCGATGAGAACATCACAGTACACGCCGAGGGGAAAGCCGTCGGTGAACAATAACGGATGTACTTGTTGTCGTCACGCATAATGTTTACTACAGCAAAATATTTTTCATGATGTAAACAGTGTAGTGTATGGTTTTGGCGTCTCGACAAAGTTTGTTGGTTTTGCGCCCGACAGTGCTTGTTTGTAAAACTAACCACAGTGTTGAAAGTTAAAAAATTCACCGGCCACAGACGAGATGTAAAGCTATGCAAATCATTTCAGAGTTATTTGACTGACCTCATATTCATATTAAACCTTATATTTAGGATTTTGTTTCAAAATGTAAATGCTTGGTACATTGCTGAAAAGTAAACCACTGGTCTCTAAACATACATACTGAGTGTACTTGAACTTTACGTGTAAATGTGTGAAACCATCAGTTTATTCGCATAAAACAAGTGGAAGGGGAGGTCTTTTAAAGGATTAGTTAATGTCCTACATCCTACACACATCACAAGCGTAAGCATGTAGCACACTACAGGCTGAAATCATCCAATAAACAGTAAGGTACGTAATTCTAACCGGTTGTTCCGTTTTCAAATAACTTGCGTCGTTTCCGCTGACGACTTGTCAATTTAAAATAGCAATGTGTCGTACTAGAAATGGTCGTAAAACGTCAAAATTAACCTGATTGAGTCTGATGCCAATGTAAATTATTGCTGTTTCGATTGCTGAACCCAAAACAAACATTTTGTGTTTTTTTGCTAACCAGACTGTTAACCGCGTGTGTCACACTTAAACTACTTTGAATGTAGTTTTCCTCAACAACCAAAAACCAGGTAAAATATTAGTAAAAAGTGACGGGTTTGATATAATACTGTGTGCAGCCATATAAACACGCTTGTGGTTATGGAAGTTCTAGCATAATCCCCCATCCATTGTCGACTAGGGAGTTGAAGTTAAAGTTTACATTAAAGAGAGTCAAAATTTTCTCTCGCCGCTACAACCCAAACTTCCCTTATCCACTTATCGTTATTCCTGGTACATTTGAAGTTGATAAAGCGGATGGCAATCATGGTGCCGGCACGTAGGGTCAAGAGGGGGCACTGGCCTAATTCTGATATCCTGAAAAATGTACTTTATCAATTATATGTGTTGTGATAAAAAATCATGAAAGAAAATGTGTCAATGTATTAAGATATGCCCCCGCCAGGGATATTTTCTGGTGGCAATTCAACAAAAGCAAGAAGCGAAAAGGTCACAGACTGTTACAGTTCCTTTATTGGTGGAAAATCTCTAACGTGTAGTCATACTGGTGAGAGGTTAAAACGTTTCAAGAATCTTGATTGACCGGTGGTTTCGCCAGATGAATAATTATCATGACTAATTTGCCTGGTACGGAACCGAAAGTTCATTCCCACACCATATGCCTTATCTTTTCAAACAAAATTCTGATTCACCGAACACGCAAGGATGCATGTGCATAACCCCTCTTTTAGTTTCAGGCGCGACATCTTGTGGTACGTTTTCGTGCGGCATAAACCAAATGCTTTCCTCTGTTGCTAACCGGTCCACTGAATATTGTTTTTAAACAGAGCACTTGAAACACAAACAATGTAAATTGGCAGTGTCGAAGCGAAACTTGCAATACCTTAGCGGGCACGAAAAAGGAAAGGTTTCACTCTTTCCAATCGCCCAAGTCTACGGGACGACCCAAGAACAGCGCAATATGAAAGCTGGCGTAAACGTTCGATAAAACACTAAGCTATAAAATACGTAAATGCTAATGGTACGGTAACAGAAAAACGTTGAGTGCCAGTGAGATGCAAATGTTTTTTAAATTTTCAAACACCACGCCGATTATATAAGGTTATAAAAAGTCTTTGGCGATGTATAAATATCTGGGGTTTCTATTCTCCCACAGTGCGTAACCAGCCCAACGCAAATTTATGAGACAGATGTTGTTTTTGGGAACAACAAAAGCTAAGGCCTCGAGGAAGGGGCCAGAAAATTCGTGAATTTTGGACCATAACCAAACAATATAGTCACTTGGTGGCTCCCAACCCACAGAGCCTTCATCCTAATCCGGCCTGTTATCCTGAGGTATTTACCTTTTATTTCGAAAAGTTGGTTGTTAAAGTTATGAGTGGATGAGCCCGAAACCTAAAAACATTAGGTCTCCGTGGTGCTGTACGTGGACATCCCTCTTTGTATAACAGTTGTAGTGCAGCACGTGCATAATCGCCCAAGGTCAGTGACAGCTCGTTTGAGACGGGGCATGTACACGACAAGAATGATAGGGGTCAAAATGCAATAGACGAGAGCGAAAACGTAAGAAACAGTCACAACGTATGGATCGAGTTTGTGGGTGAGACTCAAGTCCAGAAAAATTATGATGACCGTTGGAACGGAGAAAATAAGAAACAACACTGCGACCCAAATCATTAGTTTCACTGTGTAGTTGAAGGACGGAAGATTACAGATATTAACTTTTTCATCAACGTTGTTGTCACCAGCCTGGAAAAGACAGGATCAAGTTTGCATGCAACAAAGTAATATGAAAACTGGGATGGTAGTTTTCAACCTATTTACTTCCCACGTATTTTATGTTCTTTCTTACATTAGCACCCTACTTTGTTTAGTATAGTTTAAAATAAACTTGTAACTGCAAACAGACGCGTAGGATCTCCGCAAACGTGTAACTATTGGTAGTGGTGTAATTAAGAGGGTCATTTTCAGATCCTGATGGCGAATCTAAAAACTCGAAGTTACTGATTACGTGGACAAAATTGAGCGTAAGAACTTACATAAGGCCAGTATGTTCTTCTATCTTAAAAAAAGAAGACCGCTTCATCCGCGGCGTGTAAGCAATAAGTCCGACCAAAAAAATCACGTGGTCCTACCGATAGTGACTAATTATTTTGCCGCGTTGTCGCACACGCAAATACAACATTCCCAACAGCGTTACGCAAATCGTGTGATTGACTTACTGTAATCTAGTAATCAGCTGCATATGAAAATAATATTGAACTGACGCGGATTTCGTAATGTGTAAAAACGTAAAAGTAGGCGAGTCCACCCAAAGTAGTCATTAAAGGCTTTTAAATACTTTGCGCCGTACCAACCATCAAAAAATGTGAAACCCATAGTCATTTTAATAAACAGTTTTTAGGACCTGTAAGTCAACTGGGGTTAAAATAAATTATTCAAAACGTCAGATACATAACCATCATGTTTGTGATTTAAATAAATTTAAACGAATCTTTCTAAAACCGAATTAAGGGAACAACTGGAAACCCAACATGGAAAAAAATTTTAGATTGTTAAGCTGCACAAACTACGCTGCTTGAGTCATTATAGTTTTATAGACGGAAGTGTAAAGTCCCATAATGCGATTTGCATATGCACGTAAATATTCGAAACTTACTGGGTTGACTTGACAGTTTTCGGTGTTAACCATTTCTGCTGCTTCTGTGTTGTCAGCTGCCAAAAAATCAACATCGTCTTGTTAACTGTTAGTTTGTGGAGTAAAAATCTTTAAAACCTGTTTGTTTCACCTCTTTGTGGTGCGTTCGACTGATTTGAAGATTCCTGCTTCCGCGTGGAGACAAACGTTCTGATTGTTGTGCACAACATGGCAACGATTCCTATGGCTAGCAAGATCCACAAGGAGGCGATGACAAGGAGAAATGATGTTGTCAACGGTGGTAAAATACGCGAGCAGCCATCCCCAGCTGACCACATCGAAATCAACAACAATGTTAGGGCCAATTTAGTATTTGACACAATAAATTAACAGAGTACCTTCTCTACTGCAAAAGTCCTGCCAGTTAGCTTTATCATTTTCGCATTTGCATTGAGATAAACAGTTCCAACCTGTTGAGGCTGCTACCACGAAAGTCAAATGGACGATCCAGATTCCAACCACAATCCCAATTGCCTTATTTCGTTTCTGTCGTATCGACTTTCGTGACTTTATCTAGACAGTAAAAGTTAATGTGACTTGTAATGTGGGCTGAACCGCCCACGCTCGTTGCGCCATGGCTTCCTGTCACCGTTGTAAACAGGCCACTTGTTTTTTTCAAACCTTTCTCCGAGCCACAGTAGCTGAACCCGGCCCAATGAAGTAGGAACTTTCTCGAAGGCCGTAGATGAGCGAAGATACGTTGGCACTCATGACCAGGAACATGCTCATCACCGTTGCGTTGCGCAAGACCCACCAACGCTGCTGGTATAAACTTGCCGGGCTGTCCCCGAAGCTTAGAGATAAAGTTTAGAACTTGGCATATGAACACTTTTTAGCACTTTTAGTGTAAAGTTTAATTTTATTATTAATGCACATAATATTTATATTTAAACATAACAATAAAGGCAGAAATGTTTCGGAGAACCTAGCTGATGCTAAAAGCCGTTATTACAAGAATAAAATGGAGTATTATACCTAGTTTGGTTCCGTTAAAAATTTAAAGAACTGATCTATACGTTTTTTTATTTTGCTTCAGTGGGCAATTTTAATAGCCCACAATGTTAAACGAAATATTCAGCAATTGCGCTTGTTCAGTACAAAAGGTATGGTGTGGGTTTGACTTTCGCAATAAGCAAACAAAAAATTGCCTATAGTCGTTAAAGATACGCCTTCACACACTTACTAAAGTTCTACTTTCTCGATGAGAAATCCACGGTTGGCGATAGTGTATCCAGCAAACAGACCGAACACAATGTTGGCTGTAAGCATGCTGACCACATATAGATACACATAATTGTTTCGAAGCTTGGCCCTGCCTCGAATTGCTGCTACAGCCACCACGACATTAAGCAGCACCTGTCAAAAAACTTACATAAAAATATGTTTCGCTATTCGAACAAAACGTTAACCGTTTCTGACCTGCAGTATTGGAACGACGAACGAAACGGCGAGAAAATCCCATTTTTCAAGATTGCAGGTGACGTTATTGGTGCTGTTCATAATCTTTGTCGTTTGCTTTCCAGTTTCTATCCCGTTTAGTTTGCAGCAGTGTTAGTGAACTAAACTGATTTACTTTTGTATGATTAAATGACAAGCACCTATCAACCACACAAATATGTTCAACCTTCAACCGATTGAGTTCACCGAACTTATGCTCACATGACACACAATCAGCCACAATCTTAACCACACATTGTGTGACATACCAACACTCACTGCCACTTGTAATTTGTAGCACGACACAGAAACACCCAACATTTCCTGGCCCACTTATGCGCATTTTATTGCACAGCAGACTCTGGCGATTAGGGAGCCACACAATCAACTGACAAACATTTATTCGTATCCCACATTAACAGAAAACCGCGTCAGTGACATGTTGGTTGGCTTACCACTGTTGTTTATAGTCAAGCGACAGCCTTTAGGCAAACAGCCAATACCTTCGGGAGATCTAATTGTCGAAACGCCCGACCACTGCGTCAGTGTATGCCAAACAAAGCGTATGTAGCCATCGCGAGCAGAGCATTTCCTGATTCACGTAATGTGCTGTCCATCAGCACTGGACCGGGAGCAACGGACAGTTTTGGGATTTCTTTGCTGACAACAGTTCAATTGGGGTTTAAATGTTTGGCACACGAATTAAGCTCTGACACATGACTTGCTTGAAATTACCTCGTATTTCACAACGTTATTGTGCAGGTAAACTTAGCTTGCATGTTGTCACATCTGGTCCTGACTTACTGTTATAGTGGATAAGGTTCAAAACGCGAGTTTTTTTTATGTTACACATATCCTAATGCTGAAAAGGTCAAGACCCTGCACCACGCTTACTGCTGTTCTGATTGCTTCCAGCTGATATATAAAGTTTCTATTGCGGTGATGTCTTAATCCATCGGAACTCTTGTTTGTCACCTCGAAGTGAATAACGAATGACTGACTAACTTTCGATGAGCGTAATGAAGCTTCCTGCTTTCGTGTGTCACTGTAAGCCCGCACAGAATTTCATTATTCAGCAAATATATTATGTCGCAATGCTTGCCGACGTCGGAACTTACTTTGGCTACTCCCCAGCAATCTTGGTAGCCTAATTGGTGGCAAATAGAAAAATAAATTTTTTCACAATTTGTTTGTGCGAATTGGATACTGATTCTTAAGAAAAAGCATAACTTTACTTCATGATGCAGCCGGAAGGGGACTTACTAAGTATCAAGTTAAATGTTTTAACCTTTTACCCCAGCAATGAGCTTTTGTCGCACTACAGTAGATATCTGTTAGAATAGTAACGCACAATTCACGATTCATAGTATTCAAAATAAAACGCACATCAGTGTTGTTGAAAAGTTAAAAGGGATATTCAGAAAAGGGATGTTTCCGTCTATCGGATTGGGACGTATTTTTTGTAATTTGAGTATCACACCGATTATTTTACAAAATTAGTAGTCACTGTAGGGTTTAAAGTTCACGTTACGTTTTTAAACCGATGAAGTTGTATTATGGGCCGTCCCGGTCTGAACAACGGTGGTAGTACAGCATTTACATACACGGGCGAGATCAGTAACAGCTTGACGGAGACGGGGCATGTATAGGACAAGTATAACGGGCGACAGAATGCAGTAGAAAAGACTGGAAACATAAGAAATCGTGACAAAATATAAATCTGGCGTTTCTACCAAGCTGAAATCAAAGACCATTGTAACGATGCTGGGCACAGAGCAAATAAGAAACAACACTGCAACATAAATCATAAGCCTTGTCGTGTAGTTGAATGCAGCAGAGGAGTTGCAGCATGTAAAATTTTTGTGTTTGTCTTGGGCTGTGCTGTCATTTTCATTGCAATCATCGCCTTCGACGTTCTGACCCTATTAGATAAACTCTCAAGATTAGATAGGCACGCAGCGGACGATTTCAAAATTTTTGCGCTGTCCAAATACAATCGTACTTTAAGCTTCTTGTGACTTTTATAATGTCTTAAAATAACTCAACTGAATTACTACATCACATCGCATGTAGGCAAATTGCCCACAATGTCACCATTCCCAGGACATAACAGTGCCATACAGTTTCTTTCTCTTTGCCATTCTTTTGTCAATTTCAGTGTCGAATTTTTCATGCCACGTACAGTATGCTGCGTTAAGCAGCTATGTTGGACTAGGTGACAAGGGAGACTAAACCAGATTTGTGCTTTATTAGATGCCAACATTAATACTTGCGTACCGTTGGTGATACGAGGTAACCCACACTTCATTAAGATTTGGATTACTTTAGTTTTCCGTCACTTCCAAAAAACCTTTTATCAATATAGTCTTACTGTGCTGTTAACTTCGTAATCCTGTGTGTTTCCGTTGTAACTCTGTTCTCCTCCGTCAGTGACCTCGGTAACTAAAAAAAGCATTAGGATATTTCATTTACAGTTTATGGTGATTGCGTATAATGTAGCAAAATATACCTCCATTCTGCCACTCCAATTCACCTTGTGCTTCCGACTTTCTGGTTGAGATAAACATTCTTATTGTTGTGAAGAGCATAACGCCGATGCAGATGGCTAAGACAAACCACAAGATGGCGATAACGAGCAGGAAAGTTGTTGTCTGTGGCGGAGTGGTGCGTGAACATCCGTCTCCAGCTACAATTAGAAGAGGTCAACTGATTATCTTCATGTACACAAACAACCTTATGCTAAATCAGGCCTGCACCACTTAAAACAACACAAGGGTCAAAACAGAAAAAATGCTTTTCGCGGGCTACACGCTTGCGTAGTTTTAATGTGTTATATAATGGTAGTGTGAAGCGTTAAAAAGTAACAAAAATTTTGTTAATTACTGATGAAAAGAGGGATCATGGAGTATAAACCGCTAACAATACCTTTCCTGTTGCAGAGGTGCTGCCAGTCAGCGTAAAATCCATTGCACATGCATTGAGACAGGCAGTTCCAACCTGCCGCACTTGCTATAACGAGAGTGAAAGGGAACATCCACGTTGCTGTAACGATCCATATCGCTCTGTTTCGTTTTTGGCGAATCGACCTCCGAGTTTTTACCTGAAGAAGACGACTGTAAACATCAACATCCATGCTGATTGCCATACAGGGGGCTTAAAGATCGGATGGTAAAAATACCTCTGGAGAAAATTGCTTGGCAGGGTTTGGCTCATAGCTGAAAAAAGATTTGACCTCACCACACTGATGAAATTTTTAAAGGTTTAACGTAATTATAACGGAATAATATGTTACAGAATTTGGCAAGTTTCAAAACACGCTTCTTTATACTGTCATGTAAAAGCTTTTTTCAAACCGTTTCCAATAGTCCCAAACCTTGACATTTGTACCACATAACGTTTTATATTTCTAAAGTGATTTGTGCATGTGATGCGCATGTTATCTAAAACAACCATCGTTCAAAACGCAACACAACTTCCGCGTAGCATGCACCTAAGTCACACACTTCCTATAATTTAAGATCAGCTGAAAGCAGGAACTAATAGCTCATATGAAAGGGGGAATTGGCTTTGCAAAACAATCAACTATATCGAGCACCAATCAACTTTGGAAGTTTTCGATACCACTAACCTTTTTCTGAGTCACTGCAGCTGCACCTGGGCCAATGAAGTAGGAACTCTCTCGAAGGCCGAAGATAAGCGAAGATACGTTGGCACTCATGACCAGGAACATGCTCATCACTAGTGCGTTGCGGAAAGCCCACCAGACCTGTAGGGCGCGATCTGCAGTGCTGGTACCAACACTGAGACGTAGAAGGGTTTTTATGCAGGTTCTGCGCTCTTTGACGTATTTTTACAAACTTATATTTTACAACATGATGTGAGTGGCCAATGTAACTATTAACAGCAAAAATTTAACGTTAAAATGTTAAAAACAAAAAGGTGATGAGGTTTGTGGTGAAAAAGGCCTAATATCGAAATTTTTAATTAGGAGTCACGGCTAACAGCGAAATGCCAATTCCGGAGAAACGTGCGAATATTTACATTGTAGCTCACTTACTAGCGGTGGATTTCCTCGAAAACGAAGGCTCGATTTACAAGGGTGTACGTGCCGAACAGACCAAATACGATGTTAGCTGCAAGCATGCTGACCACGTATAAATAAACGTAATTGCTCCGGAGCTTGGACCTGCTTCTGATTGCTGCTACTGCCACCAAAAGATTTAGCAGCACCTGCACTTTAAAAAATTAAAATTATTTTTTTGCAAACAGACAGTGGAAATGATATTTCAGGGTTCAAAGACCTGAAGAAGAGGAACGATCAGCGCCCCAAGCATAAAGTAGTGTTTTTTCAAGGAGCAGGTTGTGACATTGGTGTCGTTCATGTTTTCTTCTTGGTCTTGATGTTTTTACTCTTTTCACAGATCTCCTTTAGGTGTAAACAATTCCCTTAGACTGTAAAAAACATTGTATATGAAGTATGTGTATTCAAACCTTTGTAGCGCACAAAACTTGGACTGTCGGTAGTTTTAAAAAAGTTTTCACCCCACAACGCACTAAAATCCGACGCAAAATTTTCGTTTTGGGATGAGATAATCTGCAGACGTTGATATATTATACATTCTGTACAATCATTTGTGTACAAAACAAACTTTCAATAGGAATCAGCTGACACTGAGTTCAATGTTCAAACACATGGTACAAACACACGACTATCTACGAAAGTTCTAACTTAACGTCACTAAAAGCTAAAAGTTTTACAGGCGACAAGTCCTTTACTAAATCTTCATTACTAAATAGCTTCCCCACTTCACTTGCTTACACCAGGACGTGCTACACAGCAGGTTTGTCATCACGGGGACAGCATTTCCTGTCAAAATGACAAATTACTTGTGGCCTGAAACGGACAAAAGCCGGATAAACGTTTACAAATTCGTGCTGATTTTGGACGATTCTGGACAATAATGTTTTTGTTGATCACGCACGATATCTTGTAAACCTATTGTGCCTCCTTTTGTTTTTTTGTACCAATAAAGTTTGTTATGTGATGGACAAGCTCTTTTGATTACGAAACGCCGACAGGGTTTTTTATGTTTGCTTATGGATCGAGCGCCTCAAACAATTCGGGCAAGCGTACACCCATGTGCAATCGTTATTGGATGGTCGCTTCGTCTTTATCTGACGAAGGGCTCAGCAAAATACAATCAGCATCCCAAATCCGACCCCCTAGCGAAATCATCTGACCTACAACCTAGCTCGTGGTTGACGGGGGGCACAAAGCTATGATTTCCCGTGGCGAACTGCATCTGTGCGCATGCGTAAATAAATGTTTTGGTTCGATCACAATCTTTTCTCCTTGCCTCACAAACACTCCACGTTTTTGAATGCAATAACTCTATTCTAAAGTTCCAAATCTGATTAACATGCCGTAAATTTGCAAGTTTTATCACAAAGTAGCTGCAAAAACGATATTAGGTTTCAGACTGTAAGCAGTACATTGATGAAACAAGAAAACAAAATCGATGTAAAACATACGCGTATATATTTCGTGTTTATTAAAGCATCGTCAGTCCCTTAATAAAATAAAAAATCGGTAATAACTTGCGGCTAAATACACATAGGTTCAATTTAAACAAGCAACTGACGATGCCGTGTAATTTTTTTAATTTACTATTATTTTTTTGATCTTGAGAATGACAGCAATGTTGTGGAAACGGTTACACAATTCAATCTATTGGATTGACCTGTTTTTTCTTTAATTTAAGGTGGTACACGTATTTTTATAAACAGGCAAATAATGAATGCCGTTCTGTGTTTGGAGTCAAAGCTATGCTTTAAACTGATTAGGTTCTATTACGGGCCGTCCCTGTCTGAACAACGGTGGTAGTACAACATTTACATACACGGGCGAGATCAGTAACTGCTTGGCGAAGGCGGGGCATGTATAGTACAAGCAAAACGGGCGTCAGAATACAGTAGAAGAGACCAGCAACATAGGAGGACGTAACAACATATATTTCCGGTTTTTTGACTAAGCTGAAATCAAGTAGCATGATGATGATGGTTGGCAAAGAGCAAATAAGAAACAACACTGCAATGTAAATCATTAGCCTTATCGTATAGTTTAATGACGAGGAGTTGCAGCATGTGACATTTTCGTGTTTGCCTTTGAGTGTGCTGTTGGTCGCCTTGCAATCATCGCATTCGACTTTCTCAGCCTAAACATTGACAAAGATAGGCCTAAACTTTTCAAGTTAAGTAGGCTATGATGGAAAAAAAACTTACAGCAGAACGTGGAGTGTTGCTGAGAAATACACGTAGTTTAAAATTTCTTTCCAACTATATTCGATCGTTCACCAATGTTAACCCCCACTTGAACGGAGATGAGAGCAGCTGCGAATTTCTTATATCCGATGACGATACCAACTAGGCAGGCGTCGGCAACCTTTTGAACGCGGTGCCAGACAAATTACGTCAAATTGTTAATACATTGCGTGTCAACCTAGGGTTGCCGGCTCCAGAACTAGGGCTTAGCTTGTGTTTGCTGCGTTGTAAGCCTTTATACAGTTACTTGACCTAAAATTCAGACGTCGGGTATCCTTAAGGAGCTAAAAGAAATGCAAAGTTCGAAAGATAGATAGGGTTGCGCCGCTACATTGTGCTGGTTTGGAAGTGTCCAAAAAAGAAAGGCTGTTTATTTAATAATGTCAAAAATATCATTTACCATTGAAAGCAAAAAATATACTGTATGTTATTTACTGTACTGTTGACTTTGCCATCATGTGCGTTTTCCTTGTTACTCTGTTCCCCTCCGTCAGTTACCTCGGTAACTAAAAATCATTTTTGTATTTATTTTACAGCTTGGTAGTTGCTTTTTCGCAAAACGTTACCTGAATTCTGCCATTCTAATTCGTTCGACGATTCCGACTTTCTGGTTGAGATAAACATTCTTATCGTTGTGAAGAGCATGACGCCGATGCCAATGGCTAAGACAAACCACAGGATGGCGATAACGAGCAGGAAAGTTGTTGTCAGTGGCGGAATGGTGCGTGAACATCCGTCTCCAGCTAAAACGAGAACAGTATTCATTTACATTACTGTATAACTCGCATGTTTTTGACATTGAAGTAAAACCAATACCTTTCTTGTTGCATAGGTGCTGCCAGTCGGTGTAAAATCCATTGCACATGCATTGAGACAGGCAGTTCCAACCAGCCGTACTTGCTATAACGAGAGTGAAAGGGAACATCCACGTTGCTGTTACTATCCATATCGCTCTGTTTCGTTTTTGGCGAATCGACCTCCGCGGTTTCACCTAAAAGAAGACGACTGTAAACATCATCATCAAGGCTGATTGCTAGAGCCTGCTTTGGGGCGCGTAAATTGTTTGGAGAAAATTGCTTGACTGAGTTTGGTTTACAGCAGCTGGAGTAAAATTCGAATTTATATTTATTCATACATTAATAAGGAAAAATGTGACACCGACTTTTGGGGTTTTGAAGCGCACTTCTTGTACCGTTATGTCAAAGCTTATTTAAAAACTTTTTCAATTATTCCAAACCATGACATTTGTAATTCGTAACGTTTTATATTTAAAAAGTGATTTATGCATGTGATGCATATTATGTAAAGCAACCGATGACTAGCAACCGTCAAAGCGCAACACAACATCCGCGTAGCATGCACATGCCTCCTGTATTTTAAGGTCTGCTGAAAGCAGGAACTAACAGCTCATGTTAAAAGGGAAATTGGCTTGCAAAACAATCGACGTTACTTTGGAAATTTTCGATACAACTGACCTTCTGAGTCACAGCAGCTGAACCTGGCCCAATGAAGTAGGAACTTTCTCGAAGGCCGTAGATGAGCGAAGATACGTTGGCACTCATTACTAGGAACATGCTCATCACTAGTGCGTTGCGGAAAACCCACCAGATTTGTAGGGCGCGATCTGCAGTGCTGGTGCCAACACTAAAGAAGCGAAACAGTAAGGTCTTTCGGTGACGATTAAGAGTCACGGCCAGGAGCGAAACACAAAAAATTAAAAACTTGCGAAATTGCACTATATCTCACTTACTAGCGTCGTATTTCTTCGAAGACAATGGCTCGATTTGCAAGGCTGTACATACCGAACAGACCATAAACGATGTTAGCTGCAAGCATGCTGACCACGTATAAGTACACATAATTGTTCCGGAGCTTGGACCTGCTTCTGATTGCTGCTACTGCCACCAAAAGATTTAGCAGCACCTGCATTTAAAAAATAGAAACATATTTTTTGTAAACGAACAGTGCAAATTATATTTCGGTAATTCAGGACCTGAAATAGCGGAACGACCAGCGCCACAAGCATAAGATCGAGTTTGTTCAAGGAGCACGATGTGACATTGGTGCCGTTCATGTTTTCTTCTTGGTCTTGGCGTTTTCAGTCTTTTCACAGATCTCCTTCGAATCTAACCAATTTCCATTGATAGCTCAAAAAGTGATTTCTTATCAAGTGTGTGTATATGTAGCGCACAAAGTTGGGTTGTGGGTAGATTTAAGTATTTTTACCTAACAACTCCCTAAAAGCCGACGCAAACGGTCGTTTTCTAATAAGCTGCTCTGCATCTGATGCTGCTTATAATATACCCCGTGTATAAGCTTTGTTCAACATTGACCTACAATAGTAATCATCTTGCATTGAGATCAATATCCAACCAGCACCGCAAAAAACACGCTTATTTGCAAAAAACGCCTCTACAAAGATCTTAAGTTAACGTATTTAAAAGCTAAATGCTGTATTAGCGGGAAGTCCTTTACTGAATCTGTATTACTTATAAGAGCGTCCCCATAGCCCACTTCCCCGCTTATTCTGTTTAAACCAGAACATGCTAAACAGCAGGTTTGCCATCACGGTGACAGCGTTTCCTGTGGGAGGGAGAAATTGAGTCGCCTAAAACGGAGAAACGAACGGTTCTAGACAATAACGTTATTGGTCACGCACAAACTCTTAAACATCTATTGTGCTTACCTTGTTGTTTTTTCACCAATAAAGTATGTCCTGTGATGTACAAACTCTTTTTCGATTACGGAACCTAGTCAGAGTTATTTAAGTGTGCGTATGGAGCGAATACCTCTGACCGTTCGGCCAAGTGCCCGCGCCCTGAATAAACGCCTATAAATGGTCGCTTCGTTTGTCTACCAAGGTCTACACTAAGGCACATTAATGTAGCCCACAGAAGCCTTATTAGCTGATTACAATGCGGGCATTGATCCTGTCAATTCGACCGGTCGCATAGGTAAAGGCGTTTTGCAGGTTTGATTGTAATCTAGTTACTAATTTTCAACAAAAGATTGTTTGTGTAAGCTTTCAGGTATATCTTAAATCCCAATATTTTTTTAATTTCCTTGTATCTATTCTCGCCTTTAGTCCATCAATCCGGCGCATTGCTCTTTGTCATTCTATACATGTCTAACTATATTGTAAAACGAATAATTCTGGATCTGCAAACGTTCAATCCCACTCAGCATTTAGGGATCAATTTAAAAGGTGAAAAATGTGACGCAAATAAAAAACAAGGCAAAAATTGTTCAAATACCGCAGAGTCACAAACAAAGTGCGTTGGTCTGCTGCAAAATCCAATTGTTCAATGGTTGCTCGATGGCGACACCTATTTGATGTTTGATGTATTCAAGCAGTAACTATTGCAAACGACATTGCGAAACAACTTACAATTTTGCACATATTCTAAATCAAAATGCATAAAATGTTGACTGAGAACATATAGATCAGCATATAGGAAAACCGCGATTTACCATAAATTACATTGGATGCCATTTAACATTTCTGTGGTCGATTCAAGGCAGCTATACGGCACAGCAGTCAAGCAGATCGCTTGTGAAACTACCTCTGAAATTACCTAGTCTTTGTAGTAAACAGATACAAAACATTAATCAGTTTCGGACAGGGATTAAAACATGTTTTCAAGAAAACAAAATTAGTTCCACATTCAAACGGAAAAGGTTGTTATGATTATAACGGCCACCGACAATTGGAAAATTATATTTCAACAAGGAAAAATGATGTCGGGTTTCGGGGGAAATATTCCTACGTTTTACATCAGATAAACATGTTTATGTACCAAGTAAGTTTACATGAAAAGCCAGAGATCGATCAAGATTATGTTGTCTATTAGTGCATTTGCGAATTTAAGCAGTACAATAGTGAATTGGGCAAGTGCGCAACGTTAACTCGACATCGATCATATAAAGACGACAGAGTAAACTTTTGAACCTTTTTGTTAGATGACTTCCTTCTGATGTGTGGCCAACAAAATCACCTTTAACCGACCTTTCGCCCCAGTCCCTAATTGCCATACTTGCTTTATTAAGAAGCAACCTTTGTCATACAATGCAAGGTTTTTTGGCAAAGTTACGTAAAGGTTGTTGGAAATGCCGTGTCATGCCTTTGTGTCATGGCGGGTCCCAGCAGTGCTGCCGCGACTTACAACCGTCTTTGTGCAGCAATAAATCGACTGCAGAAGGCTAATGACCGCATAACGCAGGCCGTACATGTAATAAACCAATATAATAGGGCTTGCCATGCCGTAAATGTACACGATAACTACTCCGAGCAACACAGCAGGCAAGTTGAGTACGTAGGGGATGGTTACGATGTCGATGAAGATGATGATCATAGAGGGAGCGGAACAGAGGATAAAGAGGATTGTGATCAGGATCATAGATTTGATACTGTGGCTAAGGTGGGAGATTTTCGCACGGCGGAATGGAAGAGAATGCGCCTGTCCATTTTTCTCATGAAAAAATTCTTGCTTTGGCATACTGGACTTCTTTGTATAGCTAGCTAGATACTGCGTCAATATTTAAAGTAAGCATGCACGACCGCATCGCTAATCTAAATTTGTACTTGCGCTATTTTCGGATAAACTTCTTGTTTTGTTACAAAAATAATAAAAGAAACATATTTTCGTGCATGTAGAAATGTCAAATGTTTTGCGCAATACCCATACTCCACACTGTGTGCCAAGCGCGCGACATTTAGGTAACAATTTGAGAAAATTTCTAAAATAAAAACCATGCCTCCAGTCATGTTCTTTCTGACCGAAAAAGGAGTTGTGGATGAACTTACCACTGAGTTTCGTTTGGGGCTTCCGCCTGCAAACACGTTGTCATCTCCCTGACTGTTGGTGCCTGCAAGAACATAAGACAACGTTAACGTTANAAATTTCTAAAATAAAAACCATGCCTCCAGTCATGTTCTTTCTGACTGAAAAAGGAGTTGTGGATGAACTTACCACTGAGTTTCGTTTGGGGCTTCCGCCTGCAAACACGTTGTCATCTCCCTGACTGTTGGTGCCTGCAAGAACATAAGACAACGTTAACGTTAAAAGAAGTACCATGAATCTTAAAACTTGTGTAAAGATTTCAAACACCTTTGTTTGAGGGATATAACAAATCTTTTTGTGCTAATAAGTATGTGATATCAAAGTTTGCCTTGTCATTCTGTACGAATCTTATTAAAAGACCTAACATTAACGAAACCAATCAGAATTTACAAAATGTTTGCCTGATTTTGACAGCTCGCGATTCATATCCATCTGGTGCGTTCGCATGCAACAATTTCAGAAATTATAAAATGTTTACCAAAAAATAAAGTTTCTGGGAAAACTGAGTAACTATTAACGGGCATTTGGCAATTACAAGTCAGTTATTACTATGAAAACAGTTTCACTCACCACCACTTTCAGCAACGTAAGACACAGACGTAATTGCAGTGGACTTAGAAGATCGAGCGCTTGTTGCACAGCGGTATTTCCGATATGTCGACATCATGATCGCTAGGAGCAAGATTGCCAGAAGAAACCAGATGATTATTACAGTCACCATGAAGCTGTTTGACATATTTTCAAACACTCGGCTGCACTCCTTGTGTGTGTCTGTAAAGATACTTCCAGCGTTGTTAAAGTTGAAGTTGTTGGTGGGCACGCAAACCCACAACACGACCGCAACGCCAGCGAGGTAAGATGCACCATTGATTTAATTCATATACTGTTAACATTTTGTCGGACATCATTGAGCAACTAGGACGTCCCATGACATAAGGTCACGATTTACGTCTCATCTACAAATCGTGTTTTTAGTGATTACCCGTAGGTCCGCAAATCAAATGAGTACTTGCGTAGTACAACGATACAGAACATGTTTAATGCCAACAAAACGTGCAGCAGTTCAATACACATCGATCATCGTGTGCAGCCAACGGTAACATACATTGCCATGCCAGCAATTGTTGTTGGTGTGACCTTCTACATGCAAAAAGTGTGTAACGCACGACGCACCTCCCTGACAGACGTACTGCTCGGCGTAGTATGCGTCAAAGCACTCGCACAGATGAAGGCAATTCCATTCCGTAGCAGCCACGATGGACAGAATGAGAGGCACAAACCAGGTGAGGATCACAATTCCGATCGCTTTGTTTCTCTTTTGCTCTGGTGTTTCACCTTTTACCTCCTGAAAATTCAATCAAAAGCATATTGTTGTCAGTTCTTCAATTTTAGCCCATTTTTAAAGTAAAACCCTCGAAAAAATCGTCATTGGAATAAGGACAAACGAAGTTGCAATTTATCATACTGTTTAAACCTTGGGCTTTGCTTTAATAAGCTTTAAAAAACAAACGCGTACTTCCAAAATTACCACTCAACTAGTTAAGCACAATGTGCATATGTGTGCTAACGGTTGGTTTGAGTAAATCTTTGTATGTTACTAAAGTTCACACCTGGCATCTAGAGGAGCTACCGCTTCTGGTGAGTCCCCCGGGTCCAACAAAATACGAACTCTCTCGCAAAGCATAGATAAGGGCGGACACGTTGGCGCTCATGGTAAGAAATAAAGCAAGTTGAAAGGCAGTGCGGAATCCCCACCACGCTTTCACTGTTGAATGGCTGGGGTGACTGTTGTCAATGCTGCAACCAAAAAGCACAGCAATTGACATGGGTTTGGAAATTAGACAAATATATTCACATAGTCAGTTTGGGTAAGCAATCATGATAATTTGGAATATGCACATAAAAGTGAAACTGTGTGTGTTATGACATGTACACTTTCAAAATGCGTATGGTGTTGTTCTTTTCCCACTGTGAATTACAATTACCGACGAAGGTCGAGAAAATACCACACATTGTTTGTTGCTGCTTCTGAACGATGTGTGACGAAATAACTTTTGAATGAGTTATACTCCATGGAAACCGACGGATCTGTGTTCTACGCGCATGATTTTAAAGAGGTTGTGCATCATGTGGCACATGAAAATTGCGTTGATAAGACTTAGCTTGTTATTTTCGGTATGGTATGATGACAAAGGTTTAAGTCAACACACCCTATCTGATTTATCAAATTGTATCACCGGATTACCTGAATATGTTAGCTGGGTCCACAACATCACCGTGTTCGAAGTGATGAGCCCTGTTTAGAAACGCGTAGAAGGTAACAATGCCGAAGATCATGTTGGCCGACAACAGGCTAACCACATTCACGTAGACAAAATTGTTGCGTAATTTCTGTCGGCTTCTGATGGCCGCCACGCTCACGAAGCCGTTTAGAAGCGCCTGTATTTGGTTGAAACATGTGGGTGTTAAACACGCTTTGCGTATATGCATCTGAATATTCAAGGAAATACGCATATAGTTTACTATCCAGACAATGTTTATCTCAACTTTAAACGAAGTGATAGACAAGTCGAGGGGATTTTGACATTATACGTTGAAATAAATGTAATAGCAATTAGTACGTTATCAGTTCAAAACCTGCAAACTTGACAAACATTAGTCAGGGATTTGTTTAACTCGGCAATGTTCTCACCTGGAGAGCTGGGATGAAAGCAACGACGCCTGCTTGGGTGAGAGGCATTGCATCACAAGTCTTGTTGTGCAAATCCATATTTTTTTACTACACCTATAAATTAGGTTCAACTCTACTTCTGCTAACAAACGAAACACTAAGATGAAAGGTACATTCAACGACTGAGCGTTCTCATCCAAGCATAGCCTGTACACATATTTTTCATCTTTTCTACCCCCTTTCTTGTGCTTGGCTCACGTTCAAAGCGTAGTTCCTTTTTCAGTCTTGCGCCTATTGTTTTAGCTGTAAATCGGTTTCGTTGGCGTTTCAATCACGTACCCATCAGTACTGGGCCGCAAACGGAAGTTGACACTATTCGCAACGTGTAGTGATGTAATCTAGACGTCTGTAGCCGCGCCGACGGTGCCAAGTGTGTATGCTCGGACTTCTCCCGATTCTTCTTTTCCCGGGAGTAATGACGCGTCGAGCACTGTCTAATGAAAAATGACTACAAGTCCATTTGTTTCACATTGGTCGCTCACGATTGTAGGATCTTTGCTTCGTCCCCGACTGCCTTTGTTAGTGAGTTATATTATTGTATACCTTCTTACAATTCACTGAGCGGCTTACCCAATCAAGACAGACTCCGTAAAGACTGCAACTGGCAAAAACCGCAACGAGTTTGGACATGTCACCTCGAAGAAGATACGAATCAACTGGGCACCGGGGGCAAACTTTCCGGTGACTGCTAACCGGTTTGCACGTCATGGTTACACAGCAAACGTGACGTGACCTAACATTACGTCACGCCGACGATGCAGACAGTCCCACGTCTCTTTGTTTATCCCTACCTCGCATTTCGACACACAGTCACATGATAAATGTGTGGTGGTCACCGTACGTTTTCTTACGACCAAACTGGAAATTTAAACTGCTATTTGGATTTCCAACAATACCAACAACTGTGGATTTTTTTTAATTTTTACCAAATGTGCTGATCAAATCAAAATAGTTTCAATTTAGAAAAAGGATATGTGAAATGCTGCAAAACTGTGAAGAACGTTTTTGAGTACGAGGTTTCTTTCTACTGCCCACTTTCAATAAATGTGGGGTTGCTTTTAGCATCACATGTAAACCCACCTTCCGACAGTACTGTATGTAGGACTTGTAATGACAACAAAGCAGCTTAGAAAAGGTGTCTGCTTTGCAAAGAATCAATGTTAACGCATATATCTGTGGTGCATTTAAAGTTTGTTTGCAGCTGTTTGATGTGGCACATCTGGGGGACTTGGCACAGACACAAATTGTTTACCTTTTTTTTTTTGTACGAGAAAACTTTTATTTAGTTTAATAAAAGTGGAAAAAATCGTCTGCCTACGCTTGTCCCGAAAAAAACTGGTCTCAGATGTCCTTTCATGAAATCCTGTACACTGAAGAGGCAACCAAAACTTAGATAATTTTTCCAGCTAAAGCCTACACCCTAATGTACATTTTTATAATTGGGGGATAGGGACCATGGCCCCTTTCGCCTCCCCTGGCTATGCCCCTGTGAAACTGCTGTAACAGTTTTGTGTACAAAATGGAAAACTGTAGATTAACGGTACGATATGCCCCTACAAACGCAGCGAACTTTAACTACTCTATTTGTGTGGTACCCGACATCACCTTACAGATCCTTATCTCTAACACTAACGTAAGTTG
Organism: Phallusia fumigata; assembly: GCA_008931825.1. Classification (NCBI taxonomy): domain Eukaryota; kingdom Metazoa; phylum Chordata; class Ascidiacea; order Phlebobranchia; family Ascidiidae; genus Phallusia; species Phallusia fumigata. The sequence goes on from QXVZ01029203.1 coordinate 133,799, forward strand.
CGAGGATAGGATTTCGTGAGACAAAATAATCTGTTACATAAAAAATTACTAAAAATTTGGTTGTCAATCGTAAAAAGTGTGTGAAGGCCGTGTGCGTTAGGGAGGTCGCAGTGGTGGTACGACAAGTGAGTAAAAAAATAAAGGGTATTGCGCAGTAAATAGGGCTTTCGGCCAATATGCAATGACACGTTTTGTTGGCGCAACATGACATTTGTGATGAGACCCGACGCATGCTGATGTTGTGTATTTATAGTTGGCCGTGCACATAAAAACGAAACTGGCTATCATGCATTATCGCGAGGCCTGTATTATAAATGTTAACAAATCGCGATCAAACCGAAATTCAAATCAAAGCTGTCGAAATGTCCACAAGTAACGCGCAGTTTTGCAATAGCCGTGTTTCATATGTTATTTTCGAGGATGTGGAGGGGGGGACATGACGGGATTTATAGAAAGATAAAGAGTTGCTGTTTCCAAAACATTCGTGCCTTCAGACAGTTTCTTTGTGTCCCAGGTGTAGCCCACCATTTCACAAACCTGCCACACTGCCACAAGTTTTTAATCAATTTGTATTTATGTTCAGACGTTGGGTTTACTGTCTATCCTTTGTCTTTATTGTTGTTGTTGTTCCTATAAGTTTGCTGGAAATTTTTTTACGTAGTCATTCGAGATTTGCGGCAATGACAAACAACCACATTTTTGTCATGGGGTTGCAAACTGCTGTTAACGAGTCCATAATTACGCGCAATATCTGTGTATTTACGAAGTGCACTTGCAAAAACAGTGACGATAAATATGGTTATTGTTTTACATTGATCAGTTCCCAGCTACAGTAAACTGGTGTGTTAGTTCGCAATCGCTATAACCTCCTTCTCATCTCGTCTCTCAAGCACATCCCGCACAACTTCTTCGCGAAACCGGGTCCAGTCGGTTTGCTCGGCGAGCTGGCCGCGTATGTAAGCTTCTGTGGGATACCGTCCGATCATCCGATTCACTTTCCGTAGGGTCCTGGGTCCCGCGTGTTTAAGAAAAAGTTTTTTGGAAATAAGAACACATTCCGCGCCCTCGCTCACCAGCGAAAGCCGTAGTTCCGTTCGCTTCATCAGCTCTTCAAGTCCCTAAAAATGTATTTTAACATAAGCTTAATATAGGAGATCAAATCTAAACCAAAAGACCTGTCCAACTTGAAACATTTCGTGGTCTTAAAACACAACGACGAGTCACGTTGCAGCGGAATAAAACTGCTTTAGATCCGCCTAATGTTGGCCGCAATGGATTTCGATCGTAACACTAGGAATTTATTTGCTACCTTACACAAGTATAATGTGATCCTAATAGTTTTGTGATATGTTAACTATTAGCAAAACAAGGTTCAGGATCCGAGTTACGTTTTGTCCCCGTCGGACATCAGTATCACTTACAAATACACATCCGGTCTTTAAGGTTGCAATTTGAGCAAATTTCGGCTTGAGTGGCTTCGACTTTTTCGGAGCATTCGTTTTCACGGCGGTAGCTGCAATCTTCCACTTGTCTCTTGGCGTGAGACTTCGAATAGGAGAAAGGGTTCCGCCTTTGGACACAGTGTAGGGAGTGTCTTCCATGACGGATGGACGAATTCCCCGTGTCCTGTAACGGCCCGACGTTGTTAAATTAACACTCTCGAAAAGTCGAGAAAGGGGATTTTTATAATTCCACCTTAATTAACAAACGGGCTTCGTGATTATTAAACAAAAGTTGGAGACATTTTGGTCAATAATGGGAATTTCCAAATCATTTCTTGGCCGCCACGCCAACGCGTCACATCTCACCATCCAATAGCTTGTTGTACCTTGCGTAATTTGCCGCTGGAATTAGTTTGTGCGGTGACTCGTCATCCACTGGAATACGCGGCCAATTTCCTGCGGTGCCTCTGCTTTGGTTTATCCCGTTCAGCTTTCGATGACGCGCGGCACCAGTTCGGCTGACGTCATCACCCATCATCGCCAAAGTTTGCTGTAAGAAACAAGCGGTCGGGTGAAATCTAGGTCAGATTTCGTAAACTGTGGAAAGAATGCGGAAACAGCGTGGGACAAAGCTGACTAACAAAGTTTGTTTGTTCGTTAGCGTGTTAAATCAATAAGCTTACCAGCATTCTCAATTGTTTTGACTTCAAATCGTCCTTTGGAGCGTTGTCGTTTACCTTAATGGCCTCAATTCCGTCTGGGTGATACTGAACGCAAATAACTCATAAAAAACGCAGGAAGAAATGTGCAAAATTGTTGTGCGATACCTTGCGCTTTCTGTTCAACATAATCTGATGTTGATCGCGAATTTCGTTCGGTTGAAGCAATATTCCGTTACGTTGAGGACGAGTTTCAACCCTTTTGGGTAATAGACGATCACATCCTGCTATGTTCACAGCCAATGACACTACACAAAAAGAAATATTCATGAGTAACTGGGATGTTGTGTTTTAAGCATTATTGTTGGTTTAATATTGCTAAACGGTTTTCGTCGCACTGCTAGCATTTGCGGTGAACGCTTAGGCGCTGCTTACTGCTTCGTGGTTGCTTGACCCGCTTTCTGGTCGGTTGATCAAGCAATGGAAGATCAGTTTTCGGCTGGACGCTGCTGCGTGTTTTGTTGCTGGTCGTGGAAAACTGATATCTACCGCCATCCAGTGTACACACGATACGGCACTGCATAGACCGCACAAGTTGTACTAACAATCTTCATTACAAATTCAAAATGTGACAAGTACAATACCTCGCCGGATTTGACAAAAACGATGAAGTTCGAAAGAAAGTTGTCCTTTACGACCACGCACGCCTTACGATAATATTGATACTGGAAGTGTGCAAACGAAGCATCTCCAAGAACCGACACAGGCCAATCTCTGAGGTTAAACAACATGTTAGTGTAGCGAGGCAAAGGAAACCACAATGCCAAGTTTAAGCTCAGCGACGACAGGTGCCATTTTACTGTTGTTATTGTTATTTATAGGCGTAAAAGGATGTATTGAAATTGCATTTCGGGACAATGGCCGCCAAAGGTGTTATCTAAAAGTCAAACAACTACGTCGACAATGCGTTTTGACAGGGCCGCTTGTTGTTAGTTTAACGTCACGTCTTGAGTTGATAGTGATTTTCGACATCCGCCTTTATTAATCAGCAGCAACATATGCCACGCACAAAGTAAAACAAAACAAATGCTACTGACTGTAAGATATCAAGTTCTTTGCAAAATTCGATAACTTCC
>QXVZ01029218.1:0-20044 GCA_008931825.1 Phallusia fumigata
GAATTATCGATTTTGGGAAATTCTTTTTTTTGTTTAGTCGAATAATTTTCTGGATACGATTCGCTTCGGCGATTCTTAAACCATTGTTTAACTCAGTGTTTTTCAACCGAAGTGACGCGTCACACTGCGGTGACGTTTGCAGGGCTCACTGGTGCCGCGGCCAATTTACCAGAGTTGTTTTTTCATTAAATAAAGTATTACAAGGTCTGACGGTAAAAAACGCTTGCAAAATAGACTGATGTTTGTGCCTCAAAAATAAAATGCAAAATGACAGTTTATTGTCCTTTTAGTGATTGTCATGTATGTCGCTAATGGTTCCGTGAATCATAAGTCATTGCAAAGGGTGCCTCAAAACAAGATCACTGATCTAACTGCTCGCTGATAGCTTTTAATCGCCAAGTTTTTGGACTTTTTCATGTAACATTGAATTATCTAGGGTCAGTACAACTACAACCTGATTGGTTGGTTTTTTACCCACAGTTTCGCGCGTTCAACCAACACGGGAACGTCTTCGCTCTGTGTCCTGGGGTCAAGTTTAAGTCGGGCACCAACCACGCAGAGAGCGCTTGCATCGGAACAACAGGGCGGAACCATCATGCTGATACTTGTGGGGATTTTGCCGGGTTTTACAATGAGGACCCGATGTGGAAAGCCGAGGATACTCTAATCACGACGACATTCCTCATATTTTATCGTTGACTATAAAGTTTTTGTACATCTGGAAATCGTGTCCTCAAACTGTGAATCGCGACGTCTGGTGCGTCGCTATAATTGTCCAAGGGCGTCGCGCAATAATTTCGTTTCTTAGCTGATGTGTTTTTAACAACTTTGATAATAAGCGTCTTTATTAAATTCATATCGCTGGTGCGTCGAAAGTCCAACCAACTTTTCCAAAGCATCGAAAAAAGTTGGAGAAACATTGTCTAGGAGGGTTGGGTCGCCCAAACTTTACTAAATCACATCCTGATGATTAGGGTGTACAGCGAAAGTTAAAACCCAAAGTGGTTGCACAATTTTTCTTGTAAAACTTTACCGATTTCCTTTTGTTTGTTCATGGTTCATCGCTGTCAAATCAAGATTTGAAACTAATTGATTTACCCTGTGTGTTTTGCGGCATGAGCGCACACTTGTAATTGCAACTAAGCGTTTTAAACAGCGCGAGACAATCCACATTCTTCGAGCCCAAAATTACTGCAAGCATGAACGGCCATAGCTGGTTGAAGCAAAAGCTTGTAGAAAAAATGTGTTATGTGCAATTAGACTTAACCGCTGTATTTGTGGGGAAACGGATCACTGCAAACTGAAAAGCTTTTTCATGTGTATTTTGCTCCCTTGCAACTCATGGTACAAAGGCGATTTTATGCCAAAATTCAAACAAAACTGCTGAACAAGCCTATTGTTAAGCCAAAAACGTCAGATATATTTTTTCTTGATCAAAACAAATGTTGAGTGAACAGGGACGTCGTTAGTTTAAAAATCCTTTAATAATTTCAACAAAAAACAGTTTAGCGGACCACAAAAAATTACGTGAGCGTGCAAGTGTCCGAACGAAACCTGGACTAAATAATTCACGTCTTACATTCCACTTAAGTTTGGCAACAAATTTAACCCTAATAGATCTGTTTTCCGAGTTACCGTGATTCGACTGGACGACTAACTGATTTCTGATTCCTGTGACGATCGGTTCAACGAAAAACCCTGTTACTAGGTAACCGGTCACGCTCTGTCACAAAGCCACAACAGTTGTAGGCAGTTTTGCTCGAGAAAAAGGTTTGCAGGGGTCAGTATAGCTGCTGTCTCGCCTGTTTTGCGTCAAAATCAGCCGACAAGCTCAACGCCATTGCGACAGTCTTGCGGGGAAGCGGGATCTATGGGGCTTTAACTTATGACGTTAGGACGTAAAAATGTTGTATCGGAGCTTAAAAAAAATTTAAAATAAAAAATAAATATTTTAAACTTTAATTAACTCAATTCGTCGCAGAAAAAATTGATTAAGTTGCCTTGCACTGAAAAAATGGAAATAATCGAAACTGCGCGGGAAGGTAAGTTTGTAAAAAACGTCCCAGTTCTATACAGCTTTATTATTTATTGTGTTTTATTGCACACGTTTAAAGTGGGCATAGATTGTAGTTAGTGACAAGCTAATTAAAAAAAATTTGCGACTGTGTCCAGAAAAGATTAAAAAAACCTTGTGACGATGGACAGTATTGTAAAGGTAAAAAAAAAACGAGTTTCTTGCAATTTTATTAATAAATAATTTTTTTTGTACAAATCTAATGTGAACATAGATATTATTTAGTGACAATCCCATTAAAAAAGTCGATAATTCACGGCAGTGTGCAGAATAAAAGGGCGCTGCTTGTATATTAGCGCATGGGCGAAATATCTAAACTCATCACTTTCAGTTCCTGCGACTTCCAAAGGTCGTTTGATCAATTCTGGTTATTCATTACGACTTCCTGTTTTGACCAAACTAATCGCCACATCCCGACAAAATCATTTATTTTAGCATATGTTTCCGTTCGCATTATCTAATATCCCGTATTCGGGTGACCAATAATAGTTTAGGGGACTGAATTGTTTGCGGCCCACAATCTTTTGTTACAGATTTATCAAAGCGTGGTTAGACTTTAAAAGTGCTTTGTATGATTAAGAATAGTAGTTTTGGAGCTCGTGGCCACTTTTCTTTGTGCAGCGGCACTATTAAGATTCAAAAAACGAACCCGACTAAAAAATCATTTGTAGAAAACGCAGAAACAGCCATTCCATTAAAGATAAACATGATGTAATTTTCGTTCAGTTAGTTATTGAAAATAATGTTAGCAGCCAGAAGAAACATGTTTGAATCTAATTTTGAAAGGAGGTCTTTAATTGATCGATAGATTATGTAGAATCAATCGATCAGTTTGCAAACAAAAGTGAAAACTTCCCTGACTATCGTTGCAGGTTCGTCGGGTCTGGGTTCGACCATGGAAAATATTTCGTCCATTGCGATACCGGACGTCGACTTCAATGACAACTCCACGAATTCTGGTAAACCTTAAGATTTTGTGAAATATCCGTAAAGAAGTCGGGCGGTAAACTTTAAAATCAGTTTTTATGGGCGCCGGAATTTTTACGTGTAAACTAAGTCGTTATAATCTCCTGTGCAGTCGGGCGAAGCGAGGTCAATCGCATGAAAACGACCTAAAAAAACGAACTTGGCTTATTTCAGACGGTTCAAACACAAAGGTTAACTTGTACTTTCGTGCCGAAAGTAGATAAATCTGAAGATTTTGAAACCAAATTACCACAATAGTAGCGGCAGCCAGGCCACAGGCGCTCTACCCACATACAGACATAAAAACTGATTGGAATTCGTCTTCGGGTTCGTCCCTAATCGAACCCCGTAAAAAAACTAATAAACTTTTTTTTTAAAGTTGGACAAGCACTTTGTCAAATGGTGAAGGCGTTGAAAGAATATTACAAAACAATATAAAGACTGATTGGGATTCGTACTCGAGAGCGTCTCGGGTTCGAACCCCGCCTAAAACAAATCCTTGTTTGCAGGAAACAAGCCGAAAAAGACACTAAAGGAAATGGTTTCAAAACTTCGACCGGATTCTAAGAAAGGTAACCCATCAAAACAATGTCACAATATTTACAACAAGCGCAGTATGGGCTTGTCGGGAAGTACGACACATTCCAGAATAGCGATGAAAACACCAATTGTTGTTCATCGGTGTGCATGGGCTCGACCCAAATTTAGCGGGGTCTTTCAATTTGAGTCGCAAAATACTAATTAAATGCAACGACGCGTTTTTGTCAGGTTTTCTTATGTGTGCAAGCCTATTCCACAGGTCGCATTAATGTCTGTTACAATCGCTATAGCGGCGTCCACATTGCTATTTTATTAAAACAATTTTCCACAAAATTACGCGTTAAGAGTTGCGAGACATTTCGACAATTTAGAGATTCGAGGAACTCTGCGTTAAACCACAAGTAAATTTACGCGCTGCACATTATTGTGGTAATGACGTCACTGCAACGCATCGACGCCACTGCAAAGTCTTTGTCAACACAAAAGTCGAGGTTTTGACGGGGTGACAAAATCACGAGAATCGNGAGGACAACCCTCTCAAAACGGTAAGTTGCAAGCAAACATTTTCGATGAATTACGCGCAAAAATTTGCTACCAAAGCTTAACGCAATCGTAGGAACACGGACACATACTTGAAAACCAGTAGCAAAAATTGCATAAATTGTCAATGTTGACAAAGTTGGAATTTGTATTTTCCATAACTGAAATACTATTTACAAGTTAAACAAGGTGCATCAAACAATCATGTAAACTTATGTATCTTTTGACGTTATCAGCAAAAAAAGCGCTTGGAACAATTTCAAATCTTGCTGCTGGGAGTGAAATACTGGATAGTGGTAAGCAGATGTGATGTTAGTTAACAAAGCATAAACAAAGCCATCGTCAAAATATTTTAATTTTCCTATTGGCACTGTAAATATGAGTGTTTCAAACAACTGCTTGGGTTACCAAAATTTTACAAAATTCTATTTTGCACAAATACCAATAAAAAGAAATAAATGAGACACTGCGTTTTGCTGATTAAAAAGTGCATGCTTTCTGGTTCTGGGTAGAGTTATGAAGATGCTCTACCTTAAAAATATCAAAGCAAACGTTTATTTATAGTAGCTAAGCCTTTACCGAAAACCGTGATCTTCTACTTTTTAGCAAAGGGCTCGGCCGAATCGACTCTGAATCAAGTAGCTGACGGACAGGAACCCCAAACCAACCCCAACCCCCTGCCCGGTCTTGACGATCTGGGTGGAAAAAATCCACATTTTGAAGATATCAAAGGTGGGTGGCAGTCATGCACGAAATGAACATACTTCCTATAATGGACAGAGAAATGCGAGCAAATAACTGACTTTTCGCATAACTTCTAATCTTTATTTTCTCTTGTTGTTTAGGTTTTAACCCTAAAAAGAAATTTAAGGATGCAGCATCGAAAATTCGATTAGAGCCCGACAAAGGTGACGAATTTATGTGTGCAAGTTAAAATCATCTTCAATACTGAACTGTTTAAGACATTTTTCAAGTTCTGTTCATCTCATTACAGTTAAGAACGCAGCATCTGCTCTTGGAACCCTAGTGTCAAGTCTTCAGGACGCGAGTTCAGGTAAGGGCTGCAACTAATCCGCTTGACAATTAAGTTCCACATTTGTTTTCAAAGTAAAACTTGCGATAATACACAGAAGATAAACTTTAAAGCGGCATTATTTGCGTAACTTTATTTGCGTTTTTTTCCAGCTTCGGATGTGATTAATTCGGTGCAGACGCTCCGGGAAAACCTCAAGCAAGATCCAACCAGTAAGTACCGAACAAAATAAAATCCAAACTATCGAATAATCACATGTGGTATGTCCAAGTCCTGGGGTTGTCAAACCCAGGGTAGGAAAGCCACCGTGGTCAGTAGATTCTATGGCAGATACATGGCGCACTACCACTGCTTATTTCTGTATGCAACATTCCTAGATATTGAGTTCAAATTAGCAACGCTTTGACGCTGTAACTGTGAAAAATACGAATTAACAAAAGAAAAAAGAAGTGAGGTTGTAATGTTTTTGCAGGTGATGATGTCGAAAACGGTGGACAACCCTCTCAAAACGGTAAGTTGTAAGCCAAACATGTTCAATGCGTTAAGCGCAAAAATTTGCTACCAAAGCGCTATCTGAAAAACATAAACAGCTTAATAAAAACATAACTGCCAGAGATCTTGTGTGCAGTAAATACAATGTGAATTGTGACGTAACCCATTCAACAATGATGATGACAACAGCGATTGTTAAAACGTTTGTAGTACAACATATTCGCTAAAATATGTTAGGTTTTTACGCAATGATACGGATATAATTTATAATTCTTATCAGGATAAATATAATACGTAACGTCACACTCATATTCGCACATTCTTAGCTCCACTATTTCATGCACAATACTTGTGGATACAACTGGGTAAACCAGTAAATTTGTAATAATGGCAGCTTTTCGACTGTGGAAGACTTAAAACACAATAAACATAAAGCCGAATATATGCTGCGAACTACAAACAGCAAAACTACTACAGAACTTTAATGCTGTCCGGTATATTTGTTGCCCAACTGTTTCGAGCTTTTAGAATGTTAAGCTTTACAGCTATTCTGTTCATCACCAAATGAAACTAACCTTAAAGGCTTAACCAACAGACAACTCCTAAACATTGTATGCAATCTTGCACAATTAAAAACCAGTAGGTTTCATTTAATTGGACTGAAACTAACTTGGCACCAAAAGGTAATGAAACCATTGTTTAAATAATATCATTCCAAGTTAAATAACAAACCGTTCCTGCACAAAAATGAGATAAAAAAGCTAAACGACCGTAAAACCAATAGTAACACAACAGTTCTAAAACGTCTGGCCAAAACTTTCTTGTAGGTACTTTACACACAAATTACGGTCCCTGCAGCACAACAGATGTAGAAACTTATTTCACTTTACTAGCAGGCATTTTTTTCGCTTTATCCCAGCAGCACGAAGCACTGGCGTTCCAAATCAGCTGATTAGTAAAAAAATGCGCCAAAACTTAGTGAACTGTGACAAACACGTGATTCACACCGTGCTTAATTTGATGAGACGAATTACATTCGTTTAATGAGCGAATTAATTAAAGCGTCCGACTAAATTATTGGCAACGCAATTCTACTGAATATAATATAGATGTGCATAATTGATTAGTGTCGAAATCTAGCTATGTGTTTGTGGGCTATGTATTAAAATTTGTCCATCTAAAATTTTCTGCCGACGCCCATGATTGCATATGTAGGCAAGATTGTAACCGGCGAGTTAACTTGGTAAACTTTGCTTTTAAGGACTGGTCGTCTTAAAACCATTTTTGGTAATTTCAAAGTTTTATCTGAAATAAATCGGTATTCCCCTTTTCAGGCAATGGTTTCCTCGGTATGTTTCAACCTTCCAAGAACGGAGACGACTCTGACGAGGATTTGGATTCTGAGGGTGAAAAGAAGAAGAAGAAATGCTGCACAAAGCTCAGGGTGGCCTCCATAATTTTTACGCTGGTCTCATACGCCGGAATTCTCACACTGGGATATTTTGTAAGTCCACGACAAGACGCTTACCTGGAAACTAAGCCATAAACAAAACACACAAAACCGTTACACAATTTAAACTCGCGAAAAATGACGGATTTGTTGTGATATAAAATGTAGACTGCAGCATTTGTGGAAACGTGAAAAATGTTGTACACACAAATACTGATTTGTTTATTTTCTGGTAAAGAATTTGCGATTGCCTAAATCATTTGGGTTTTTTGTTTACAGAATGTTCAAGCAAGACTAGAACGAGGACGAAGTGAGTTTATTAGTTTACTTCGCGGGTTCTCAACCAAGGGAAATTCCCCACTAGGGGGAAGTTATTTAATAACTGAAATGTTTTGTATTTGAAAGCTAATGCTAATAAGTTTGTGGTAATGAATATTAGAGCCTTAATTGTTTGTCAATGGCAAGGACTTGATTCTGCTTCTTAATATACTGACTGAAACCTTCTATTTGCAAACTAAATTTCCGGTGAGGTGGATTTCAGCTTTAAATCTCGATTAAAAGAATCCATGGAACAAAACAAGTTGGGAACCACTGGTTAGTTGATCACAAAAAATTGTTTCGCAGACGATCTGCTGACGTGTGCTGAGATCCAGAGGTTCCCGTCCTTGACACCAATCAGAAGTGGAATCTACACAATGAGGGATCGCGACGGGACGGAACTCCAATCCTACTGTGACATGGAGACGGGCGGCGGCGGTTGGACTCTTGTGGCGTCAATTCATGACAACAACGCGGGCCCTGGTGGCCACTGCACGGTCGGCGACCGGTGGTCGAGCACACAGGGCAACTCAAACACGCGCCCTAGAGGCGATGGAAACTGGCTAAATGTCAACACTTTCGGCAGTATTGTGTCAGCGACCAGCGACGACTACAAGAGTCAAAGTGAGCGTTTGCATTTGATTTACTTTGGCGTTTTTTTGCTAAAAATAGGTTTTCATTGCCAGATAAGCATCACGAACACACGACACGAACTTGAAGAGCAGCTTAATTAAAAACATAACTGCCTGAGAACTTGTATAAAGTGAATACATTGTACTGCAAACGTTTCAACAATCGCTGTTGTAATCATCAGCGAATTACAATGTATTCATAACATACAAGCTCTCTGGCAGGTTTATTTTTTCAGATAACCATTGGACCGAAATATCTGCACAAAAAACAGCTAAGCGGGAATTTTTTTGTTAAGGTTACTTCAACATAATAGCCGATGACATAATGATCTGGCAACTTCCCAACGACACCCCGCTACGGGAATGGAGAGAGAGTTCTTATCTGCGCTACCGCACGACCGATGGTTTTATGCGTGAATACGGGAACCTGTATTGGTTGTACCGCAACCACTTCCCCTTGGTGTCACGAAACTCCAGCGAAAACGGGCCGAGTGTAGAAGTTCTTATTGACCGCGGGAACATTTCCGCAATCGTTCCAAGTTTTGCTCCCAATATACGCGACAGTCTAACACCGGGCTTTATCCAGGTAAGTGCCAGTACTTAGCTAAATCAAGTCCTCACTCAATTATTCATTTTTCTACGTGTGTTCTTATGAACGAAAGATCAGATACGAAAGAGAATCTCAAACTTTTTATAATTTCCTGCACAACGACCGCCATGCATTTTTTGCGATTACTCGCGGTGCACTAAAAATTAGACTCGAATTAACTTCACTCGATTAAAATCAGCAATGCATTGTGTGTGTTATAATCACGTTCTAGTTACTTGTGATGTCACAAAGTAGCATTGTGCGGTGGAGCCACAATGGGTGCAAATAAGGCTGCACATCAAACGTACATTCCGAATACATCAGTAAGGACCCCAGACCCCACTTTGAGAACCATAGAGCTTAAACCATTTGATTTTGGGTGTTTAGGGACGTATTCACCCAGCTGTTCCGGGGTGATCAAAAAAGGGGCCGAAAGCAATAATACAGAAGGTTCTCATGAGTTTCTGAATATTTAATCCGCGTTTAAGCAAATAATGCCGTTTATGTAAGCAGCCCTTACTATCTTGTCATTCATGCTCGCAAAAGTCACTTTATTTGCCAACAGTTCCGGGCGGTCAACCAGCGCGGGGACGCATACGCCCTGTGCCCGGGAGTGAAATTCGAACAAGGAACAGCAAATGTCCAGAGCGCTTGCATCGGATCGACTGGACTCAACTTCTGGCCTGAAACTTGCGGAGATTTTTCCGGTTTTTACTCGACGAATCCTCTGTGGAAAGCCTCCGATGAATTAATTTCGTCAACTTTCCTTATTTTTTATCGCTAAACGCTCCGTTGGATAAAAAAAAAGACTTAAAAAGCAGCTTAATTAAAAACATAGCTGCCAGAGAACTTGTATGTAGTGAATGCATTTTCTAATGCAGACGTTACGAACGAATTTTGCCCTGATGATGACAACAGCGATTATTGAAACGTTTGCAGTACAATATGTTCACTTTATACAAGCTGTCTGACAGTTTTGTTTGACTAAGCTTCGTTTTTGCCCTACAGCCTAAGTGGTATGTACTTTAACTTTTTCTTGTTTGTATTTTTACTAAATCGTCCGTGTTGATAACAATGTGTCAATGTTGTAGTTTTGCTGTAAAAATGTTTTTGTTTTATCAAACGTCTCGATGTTAGTGATTTTCAATTAAAACCACGCATTGAAATTGCTGAGTGGAACGACGCTAAAGCTTACTCCTAAGATCACAAAAGTTTTGTAAAAACTTTTTGGTAAATCTTACAAAATATTTTACAATCACCTGCATTCAAAACAGCACAAAAAAATATTTCACATTTTCGTCACTAAATACCAAATGTACCCGTTTGACACTGGTTTGTTTCCTTTTAGAACACGTAAAATTAGCGCCGTGATTGTCACAAAGCAAAAACGTCAACTCGAGCATATATTATAAAACCGCCAGTGGGCGCTATATAACAGGGTAATGTACGCGCCTTTTTTCAACTGACAAATTGAAACATGCATGTCATGATACGGAACTGGCAGTAGTCGATTGTTATTTGACCTCAGGTTGCTGAGATAATAGCAAGTGGAAGTTGTGAAAGTCAATGATAAATTCGGTACAAGACCGCTTGTAAAAAAGGTCTTGTTTAAGTAATGCACTTAACAGAGCAGAGTAGCATTTAGAAATAAAAGGAAAGGAAACAGACGGGTCAGGCTAATTTTAAAATTTTGTGGCGTTTTGCTGTGAACGGTTCTAAAAAAATACAGAAGCTGAGAGCAAGGTTTAAACAACAACAACATAGGGGAAACCAAAGGTAAACGTAAACCATACTGATACTGTTTAAAACAGTCTGATTGTGTTAAATGTAAAAACGCTCCCCGAATATTATCGTCACTAAAAAATAAATGTGATAACTGTTTAACACTGGTTTGTTTCTTTATAATGCATAAAATTAGCGTCGAGTTTTTCACAAAGCAAAAAAACTTAACAAGAAAAAGAAAAACCGCCAGTGGCGCTATGGGACAGGCAACGCACTTCGCGCCATTTTTCGACTGACAAATTGAAAGTTGCATGTCATGATACGGACCTGGCAATAGTTCATTGTTATTTGACTTCAGGTTGCTGACATATCATATTAGGTGAAAGTTGAGTAAGTTGAGAATAAATTCGGTACAAGACAGTTTGTAAAAAAGCTCTTGTTCAAGTAATAAACTTGACACAGCAGCATTCAGAAATTAAAAAAGGTAACGGGTAAATTGTGAGGATTCTGTGGCAAATTGCTGTGAATGATTCTGAGAAAATACTTGGAATGTAAAGAGTGGAATGTAAAGTTACAACAAACACCTTAAAAAAAGGTAAACCTTAAACCATACGGATGCTGTTAAAAGTTGTGTTGAATGTACTAAACATAATGTCTTTGTAACAGAAACTGATTAAATTTTATATTCCTCACATCAGATGGAGTACAGTTTTTCATCATTTCCAAATAAACCTCGTAATTTAGACACTTTGTTAAAGCTGTATTCGTTTGCTGCAGTCAAGTAATGTAGCAAGCCAAAAATCATGAAAGCGTGTTGAATAATTTATGGGTTTTAGCAAGTAAAGTGTTTAGTTTGATCAACTCTCTTTTAAGGAAATAACAAGCTTGTTAACAAATGTCAACTTCTTTTAACATTTTTCCCTTTCTCATTATATTTAACATAGGACTGAAATGGGGACAATATCAGAAAATACCGAATTTTTGCAAGCCAAATATAAAGAAACAAAGAAATTTCTTAACTGCATTTTTTTTTAAATAACAAGCCATGATGAATTAACTTTTGATAAATAGGCAGCGATAAAGGAATGCTAAAAGGTTATTGCCTAGTTATTGCGTAATAGCGCGCCATATGGCACAAAACAATTAATAACTTTTACTTCCTGGACACCACTCAGACCGATGTGAAATCAGACACAGCTCACTTAAGAGCACATTACTGGGCGTGCATTGTAATGTGAAGTCCCATATTAGTTTAATGGCACGTTATTAGATGTGATCACTTGAAGCAGGATTTTACAATCTTTTTGCTCATGCAGGCCGCAGACTTTATTTCACCAACGACCGCCAGTGAGTCCAAGTTATATTTTATCAATAATCTAAAGAAATGGAATTTATCTGCTAACATCCATTTATTCGTGTCTTAAATGTAACAAAACGTCAATTGTTTGATATTTTTCTCGTTTTCACAAGCTTATATCCAGCCAACGACTTTTTATTAATACACGGCCGCGGCATAACAGTAGTAAAACGACAAACATATTTATGCAGATTGTGATGCTTGTTTTGAATTATTGAGTTGGATAAGGTCCGACTGGCGGTGACTCAGCGGCGAAATATATCACCAGGCTAATTTTGTCAAGTTTTTTTTACGTAAACAGAATCAACTGTAGTTCGTGGCGCGGCTTAGTTACAAGATAAAGCGTTTTCGAGTCGACCGTGAACTTGAGTGCTTACACGTCATAAACCTCCGTCACGGTTCACGTAATCTTTGATAAACTGAAACAAACTACCATCAACGTTTGCAGCAAAAAAGTGAAATCGGTTGTCACTTCCGGATTGCAGAGAACAGGCAAATCGCCAGTATATTCCCAGAGGCCCAAGCTTGACAAAACCACACGTTAAGAGGTCAGTTAACAACTGTTAATCACTGAATGCTGGAATAGCGGCTTGGCTATCGAAAAATAATAGGCGCGCGTACATAGGTTTACTGGTTTTAACATAAGTGTGCAGAAATTGACTACGCAGCAAACAAAATCTACAGACTGCCGTTTTTAATGTTTTTGAATTGACACGTTATTGACTCGTTATAGCTTATTTGTACAAAAATAAATCCGGACTGTAAGAATTTCCCATTTCGGTATTTCAATGCCCTTGAAACTGTTGATGTTTTAGTTCTGATAATTACCAGGCTTAGCACTAGATCTCGTTTCCTGTGGTACTAGCGATTTAACTTGAGCTATACCGCAGTTGCCGGGTTCTGATGTAAAAGCTCTCTCTTCCAAATTTCAAAGCCACACTTGCTTTATTAATTACTCGCTCGTCCCGCTTTCAAACGGTAAAAAATGACAGATTAACGCAATCTAGTTGCGCGATGGAATTATGAGGAAGTTTTAATTCAAAATTCTGAGGGTTTCGAGCGTGTTTAAGTTCAGTTGGACATGTAACGGTAAACAAAAATTGTTACCGCGATGTTGCCTAACTGCATATCACCCGCACTGTCATCCTACATCAGCGAGACCGCACAAACCTGGGTGAAAAACGACCGGACCACGAGGAAATGCTGGAAGTTTCCAGGTATAGCGCCATGAAGTGCTAAGTGCTGGGAACCGGGCTGCCATTATCAAAATGGTCTCGTTCGCTACATTACTGGGACTAGTTCGAGTAAAAGCATCCACAGTTACGTGGAACAGACACGGTCAATTTTTGAAAGTTTTTTTTAAGTTTTAATAACTACTACTTGGCTTTTGTAAACGACGGTTGAAAATGGCGCCTGCGTGTGTTCGGTTTGAAAGTTAAAGTCTGTCAAAAACAAATCACAACCACTTTTTTCCAGTGGTGTTGTTAAGCGCACATGTTGCGTAATTCTAAATTACCGTCTCCGCAAGCGAAAACTGTTAGGGGCAAGGTTTGCTCGGCCACAGGTTAACAAAATAACGTGCGGTGAAACCGAACTCACACAAAACGCCTGCGCAAAGTTTCCGAAAAATTCAATAACTTTTACTTTCCACCTTTTGCAAAAGACGCTAAGTGTAAGGACTTCTAAACCAACGACAAGCACATTTTCACAGTGGTGTTTGTATTATTATTATTTTACGAACAATGGCGGGCGACGATCGACGCTCGATCGCCCGAGAAACTCGCTATTGCACTAAAGAGCTAAGAACACAACACGAACTCACACTCTGACGTCACACGGGGTCAAAAGTTAGAGGGCGCGACCACGTGATTAGGCAAACGTTAGGAAATTTTGCGCTAAATAATCGGAATATATATGAGTGGTGGGCACGGTACGTGCGGTGCTGAACACAAACAGCCTGTAATTAAGTTTGAAACCGATTTGCGTTTTCGGCAGACGATGCTGACTGATGACGTCATCATGACGTATACAACGCAATTATGACGTGATAAGACGTTTGCTGATTGGGGTGGAGCCGGAATTAATACAGACTGAGCGGCTTGAACGCAACAGGAGCGGATACGTTAATGTTAGTATGGCACAGAAGATTATGAATTTGTTTTTTGCACAAAATTACTTTCGGCTTTCGGATATTCGACCACATGCGGCTTTGGTGATAAATTTTAACGCCAAAGTTCCAATTTACAGAAACTTTTGTTTAAAACTGATTTTTTCCAAGGGCGCTGCAAAATATGAATTTCGAACGCAAAAAACTTAGAGTTTCCAAACCAACTTTGTCAAAAAATCGGATTCCGAAGCCAATACGCTATTGAGTCGAAAAACAGTTTTCCAAAACGACAGGGCCGATTTTGGTGATAGATCATTACCAAACCAAATATGAATTAAATTTTTAACAAAACCCAATTCTTGAGGTCACTCGTCCATTTAATTTCCTGTCAAACTGGCCACGTGGATCAGAGCAATACCGCCATTGAAAATGGAGAGCCGGCGATGACCTCATCGAAAGAGCAATGACGTCACCGATCGTGACGTAGGGACCGGCTTGAGTTATTGGTTGAGCGTTTTTCTGGACCTCGTGACATCATTTCCCGTTTGTACGCGCGCATTTTCGGTGACGCCGAATGGAATTTCGTGAAAAGGTCACTAAACCTGCAAATATATTCGTCACAATTGAGATTTGGAAATCTTAATAAAGTTTCTGATTTTTATACCAGTTCCAGTGCAGTTCACATCACTGCGCGAACAACGACTGCGCCGAAAATGTTGGATCGATTAAAAGACTTAAAAAATGCAATACTAAGATTTCGACTAACACGAAAAGCGCGGGCAAAAATGGCGGGAAAAATCTGTTTTGCAGGTTTCACTAAAATTAAATGCAAACTACAAAGGAATTGTACCAGCTGCCAGAAAAGCAAATTAATTTTGTACTGCTGGTGTTATTATAACAGCATTTTAAAGTGCACAGACCGACAGATCTTTGACAAAACGAGAAATGGGCAAATACAAAAACTAATTTCCCTTGCTAAGTCAACTTAAAAAACACATTCGCAAAAACGACAATCACGTCTTGTTTATCGTATGTTTGATAAAGAACATCCAGTATATTACGAGACCAACGCTATCAAGCGATCAAGCGGTTGCCTCGGTGAAATTCGACCGTAAAATTCGATAAAACAGCAGTAGGCATAAAACTAAATCTCTCCAGGGCGCCTGACGTAACTTCCTAAACGGATGCTTTAGGCGGGAACTACGTGCGGCAAAAATGGCGGGAACAACGAAACATGCACTGGTGCTTGAGCGAAGCGCGGTTAAAAATGGCGGCAAAATGCGTTCTAGAATGTTCGGGTTCAATCAAATACGATTGTCTGGCGTGGTGACGAGGCTCAATTTAACGGGAAATGAATACCAGCAGTGCGTGTAATACCCTTGCCACGTGAGCCGTGTATTTTTACACAGCAATCAGTTTTAAAATCGGACCTTGGTTTTGTGGGCACCAAAATCAGTACTTCCACACTATCGGTGAAAAACAATATTTTGATTTCAATACATAGCGAAACGTACGTACATGTTTTGCTAATGTGGAGTGAAGGAAGCGAGGTTGTGCTGCTTACCAGTTAAGTTTTCAACCACTTTTACAGCAAGCCTTAAACCACTCAGGGATTTTGGGGAATGGGACGAAATTTTTAAATGTGAATGAGCAGTGGATCCAAACCGGGGAAAAATTCCCACTTTGCAGGAAAATGATTCATGATAAGTGATTTTTTTAAAGTAGACCTATGGTTTCAAGCATTCCAAGTCTAATAGGATAGGAATGAAAAGTTCCAAAATAAGCAAAGGGGGAATGCATGAAAAAAGGTTGGGAACCACTGCTGTAGTGGTTCAAACCGACCAAACGTTGTTCGTGACGTCACTCCTTGTGACGACTTTGTTGTCTCAAGGCTGATTCACACCAGATGCGTCTACCGGTTGCGGTACGTTTTTTTGATCTCGCGGCAAGCAGCGGGGCACTTACACCAGCCGGGACCAAAGTTTCTCCATCAGACACGGCCAAAGTGTTTTATGTTTGTTAGATAGACTTTGGTCCCGGCTGGTGTAAGTGCCCGCTGCTTGCCGCAAGATCAAAAAAACGTACNTAGATAGACTTTGGTCGCGGCTGGTGTAAGTGCCCCGCTGCCCCCCGCGAGATCAAAAAACCGTACCGCAACCGGTAGACGCATCTGGTGTCAATCAGCCTTTACGCCCACGATAATGTGAGATTAAGTTTGTGACAAGTTGAAAACTCCAAAACATCAAACCTGTTATGGGGAAATATTTTGTTCAAAACTCCTTCCAGCAAAACGTAGCAGAATCTCCTGTTGAGCTGCTCGTGTTGAATCATCTCGAATATAAGCATTACTCCTCGTCTGCTCGTCTCACTCCCGATCAACGGCCGCAGTTCATCTAAAAACGGTAAAACATGCACTCATGTAAATATTAGGAAGTGGAACATTCGAATAGGAAATGCTAGCGTTTTAGTGTGATCCTCTAGTTTCAATATGACTCGCTTACGTGGCAATTATTATCTTAAAACTTACTCCCATGCAAATGTTCGGTAAACTACGTTTAACTAATTATTCCTTATATTTGAAAGTGTTTTTTTAAGAACTAAAAGAATCAACACAACATGAAAAACCTTACAAAGTTTATTTAATCATGCAAATGATTAATAATTGACCAAAAACTGCTTCTTTGCAAACGCGGGCATGAATATTTTGAGCTAGAAATTTTCCGATACGTCGTCTGCCACGTGTTGAACAGACTGGCCCAGATACTTTGTTGCCCAGCTATTTCGGATTTGTGATTCTTTAGTGGTTTTGAGACGCTACGTTTTTCACCAAGCGACATAAACCCAACCCTATTTATTTATTATCCCATTCAGCCTGACTTTGTTTTTACAAACAGCGGGTTTTGAATTCCTAACACTAAAACATTAGAGGGGAGAGACGAGTTGTAAGAAACAGTGCCACTTCGCAAACATATAAACTACCCGCTCCATGAACAGTTTGACCCTGAAACCAGTGTACGTGTAATTTCCCTAAGCAGTTTGCTAAGCAGTAACTCTGGTACAAACGACTAAGCGCCATTTGTCTGTATACTGCGTCGTTTCTAACATTGCGCCATAGCCTAATAGGTCTGCAGGGGTCAAACCAATTCATAGCCAACAATCCAAGCTTTTCAAACGACAGGACGCAAGACAGGAAACGTCGAAAAATATCTCCGTCGCGGCGGTTTGTTAGATGTCGTGTGCGCTAACAGCTGATGTTTATGAGGTGTTTTGTGGCTATGGTTGCCAACGCCCTTTATTTCAAAGGACAATCCTTTATTCAGCTCTATTTGTCCTTGTCCTTTGTTGAGATTAGAAATACACTGTTTTCCCTTTATTTTAAAATCGTTTTGACTTGTGGTTGTATTTCTGAACTGCGACTCGAAGGAACAAAACAAATTTAGCATACAACAAGGTAGTGATGAGACTCCCTCACAAAATCAAGCCGTAATTTGTTGACAACATGTAATAGTAGTGCCAATATTTTATGTCATCATTAGATCGAAGTATTAATTGAAACTGTGTTTTCGAGACGTGATAAAATATCACTCAAGTTTTTTGTCCTTTATTGGAGCTTAACAGAGTTGGCAACCCTTTTTGTGGCAGGGTTTTTTCATTTGATTAAGCAACAGCTTATGACAGTGTTTTAATAAGCGTTGCATGCGTAAGATGAAAGCGAAATAGCGAAACAAAAATACTCATCGTTAAGATCTTATGGCAGTAGAGTGGATGAACGAACTATTCACTTCACACCGGCATTTAATAAAAATGGATCCACAGCTTTCAACCAAATCGCATCAGGACTTAGAAAAGGTTGGGATCCCACTGACTTATGGTCCACACTGTACATCCACAGGTTTAACTACTCACACATAAGTTGCAAGCGATCTGTTTGCCGAGTGCTCAGTCAAGCATGATTAGGCCATTGTGACGTCACATGCACGTGACCTAATACCACATCAGTAGCCACTTGTTTTTCGACTAAGCAAAAAGTTCCGCTTTTGTCCCAAGCAGCATTGGCACAAGCGTTGGCGATTTTTGCATCACAACTTACACTTGTTTAGCCGAGCACCGAGCTTTCAAATCAACCAATTCCCACCCGGTGCGTTTACGAGATTAATCGGCTCCGGCCAATTCCCTGGAAATCAAAGAATGGGAGAAATATGGCTTGTGGTGGGCGCGCGTTAATGTCGGGCACACATATTTCAGCGCACAAGTCAGCACGCCCCGTGTCATTAAAATGTACCAACAAAAAATCGGCTCCTTTTACGAAACCTAATTAAAAGGGCTTTATTAGGACCAATTTCCTGGAGTCGATTTTCGCCGAAGAGAACAGAGACCGCCAGACACGTGTTATGTGGCAAGCACGTGTTGCGCGTGTTAGAAGCCAGGTATGACTGATTATGTAACAGATTAAACATGTCTCTGGCTCTACGTACTTGCCGACTTGGTGGTTTTAACCTTGGACTTAGACTTGTGGTTTTTATAGACAAGTCAATTTTCANATGACTGATTATGTAACAGATTAAACATGTCTCTGGCTCTACGTACTTGCCGACTTGGTGGTTTTAACCTTGGACTTAGACTTGTGGTTTTTATAGACAAGTCAATTTTCATCTAGTTTAGTTTTCTGTTTTGACAGGAATAATTCTTTGATTTGACAGTTTTGACAGCAAAAAAAGTGTTTCAATTTTGTAAAGACAAATCACGAAATTTGAGAGAACAGTCTCAAACACTGAGAGTGGGTCCATATCCACTTACGAACATACATTTCGTCCGATCAACATCGTCAGTCCCTTATACAAACAGACAAAGTTTCATAATTAAATACGTCTCTCTACTATTTACCCAAATACAGCTCTTCACCGTCTGGTTATAACCAACATATTTGACAGTGACGTCAGCAAAGCAGAAAATTTAGGTCAAAGTTCATCCCTACCAGTCCGCTGTTTCAACAGAGCGCGTTACTAACCTGGTATTACTCCATGTAGCTTCGTTTTAGTTAAAACCCTTGTTCTCATCACAGTCGCTTCATCCCGTTCCGCAGTCGCTTCCGCTAGAATTCCGTTTGGCCAAAAAGCTTCTCGGAACTTCCGGACATAATCAGCGACCTGTGGGGAGAAAAGGTAGTGGTTGCAATCAATTCGTGGCCTGGAAATGAGTTTCGCCCAAAAAAAGCTTTCAAACGAATTTTCTATTTAGAAACACATAGCTTAATTGAAACCATACCTGCCAGAGAGCTTGTATGTAGTAGATTATACACTGATGATGACAACAGCGATTGTTGAAACGTTTGTATTATATTGTATTCACTATTTTTAACAAAAAGAATTTTCTAATCATCTGAAAACTGTACATTTAAATTCATCTCACACAAACTTCGCCTGATCATCAAAAACAACACTGGCATGGTTCAATAAACGAAAGACAAACGTGAACGCGCACATTCATTTGACTTAAAAAATCAAATAGATCTACAAACTATCTGGTAAGCGAAATACCGACTCCCCACGAACGAGGAAGTTAGTTAAGTGGTTTCAAGTTACGAGTGTCGCCGCCAGTAATTGCATTCCTGACATCCAACTCAGCCGAGACTCAACAAAGCCGTATATTTACGTTTCCTGGTTTTGTTTTGTCAGTTGAACCATCAATTAAACTTGTTCCCTTTGTGCCGACAGTGAACTCATGGGTTCGATTTTCATGCTGATAAAAAGGTGAATTGAGCATGAGCATATATTTTGTCTGTCAACAAATTCTTGGCCTTGGAACTTTTAGAAACGAAACCATCCTGATAAAAACCTAACTTGCCAGAGAACTTGTTTATAATGACACAATATAATGCAAACGTTTCAACAATCGCTGTCATCATCAGTACAAATTCACACATTGTTGGAAAAACTGCGTTTTCATTAAAACGTGTCCATTACATACAAATTCTTAAACGATCAAAATTTTACTTTTCGGGGCCTGTGGGTTAACCGTTGGTCAACTGGGGGGTTTCAGTGCATAACACCAGATAAGAATCATCTCATCCAACTTTAACATTTTTGTCAGTATTGACAACTTTAACATTTTTGTATACTTTTGGGAACCTGGATTAACATCTCATCCAACCTAACCATGATATCAAAATCACCTGATCAGCTGACAAAGCGCTGTCCACGTAATCCACTATTTTCTTGTTCATT
>QXVZ01029219.1:0-13901 GCA_008931825.1 Phallusia fumigata
AACATCAATTCAGATTTCCTGTCTCTGCTGGTCGCAATCGTTATTGTCATCGTGTAAAAATGAATGGGCGCGAGGCTGAGGCGAAGGAGGATGGAGGAGGAAGTAAAAAAAGAAACAAGGTGCGAAATAAAGAAAGACAGGCGAGGCGCGCAAAATTAATTGGCACCATAACATTGTGCTATATTCGTTTCCGGTCACAAAATCGTATTCAAACAAACAAAACATTACACTAACGGCACAGAAACAGGAAACGACTGCAAAAACCTCACGGTTGAAAATACGTGCAGATAAAAACAAATATGGAAAGAATGGTTAAAAGACGCACCTTTGCGATTAGGGTGAAAGGATAACCAGGGCCAGAGAAGTTGGAAATCTCGCTGGACAACCGAGCGGCGCGAATGTCAACACGATTGGGTTGGACAACATGGGTGGATACCAGTCGATACAGGCACCATTGCCGAAATACGCAAAATTTTTAAACACCAAGCAACCCTAATATTTTGCTTAATTTTACAACATTATCTCATATATCCACCTGTTTCAAGATGCCGTTTTCCAAAAAGTGAACCCGACTCATTAACTTGGACCCAATCAAATTTACTAACCCCCACTTTTAGCGTACAGACACCATTGCCGAAATACGCAAAGTTTGTTCGAAATTTTAAACACTAAACGATTTCGCTAAAATTTGCAATATCAATCATTCTGTTCGGAAACCCTGGTCTCCTCCATTATAGCAGAGTTAATTGCGATTTCTATAGAATTCACGTGGGTGGTTTGTTTTTGTTTCTTTTCAACCTGCTTTGTTTCGTATTTTTGGTTTCTTTTTAGGATTTTATGTTTCAGATGTACCGCTGTTTTCACATTAGCAGTAATTGGGGAATCAGAATAATGTGTCGGGGTGTGGGCGCTCCTCAGCTTTAAACGTACTTTCCAAGTTAAGGCCCATTTGCACTTTGTTCAGTGGCGGCGTGGCGCTCAGCCTAGCCTCACTTTGCGAATTGCGGCCCCTTCCGTTTACACTACGATTCATTTTGTCTGCACATGAACAGAGATTTTTGCTTTAATGGGATTTTCCAATAATTTGCCAAGAAGTTCTGGATACTAAGTTAAACTTTCTGTTGTTTTTTAGGTGTCTCTGTTGGAAGGTAATGTTTTCATTGAATAGAATTTGTTCTCTTTCATCATCACATTGTTTTCAAACTTGTACTGGTTTCTTCTCAACTGTCTGCCCAGAAGCTAAAAATAAAAAAGGAAGCGTCAGATGGACAGAAAATGACCTAAAAGATTTAAGTAAAGATGAATTAATAAATGAAGTCCTTTTTATTCAGAAAAATGTGAATCAATTAGAAAACCAAGTACTTAAGATATGTGGTGTAAAGTTGCCAAATCCACGCAGGAGAGCAAAAAAGACTGACAACTTTCTGGAGTGTAACCATCGACATGTTGCGTTAAAGGTTGTATACTTGGGTTGGAAGTACAGTGGATTGCAGAGCACAGCAAATACCTGTTCCTCAGTGGAATGGATACTTACAAATGCACTGAAACGGTGTCGATTAATCCCTGAGGACTTACCTGCTAGATATTCAAGGTCAGGTCGAACAGACAAACATGTCAGTTCATTTTGCCAAGTTTTGTCCTTGCTAATTCGCACAAGACATGCAGATGGCCCACATGTTGTGAAATGGTTTGATCAATTAAAAGCAAAACAAGAATTAAACAGCTTGAAAGTTGATTCTTGTGATGGTAGTCAACCAAGTAAAAGCACCCAAACAGTTAGAATTCAATCAACAACTCCAAATCCAACAGTGTCTGCTGATAATGAGACTTTTTCATATGAATTAGATTTGGAGTCCATCTATATTGGGAGCAAAGATTTACGTGCACAAGAAAATCCAACTGCTGGAGAATATGATTATGTGAAAATGATCAATTCTGCTCTACCACCAGACATTCGTGTTGTAGATTGGGCACCTGTTGAAAAATCATTTGAATCTCGTCACAACTGCAGAACTCGACTATATCATTATTATTTTTTGAGAGGAAACTTCGATGTTGATAAAATGCAAAAAGCTGCCCAATTGTTGTGTGGCACCCATGACTTTCGCAACTTCTGTAAAATCACGAAGAAGTACCAGCATTTCTATCGTCAGATTCTCAGTTTTGACTTTATTAAACTCGGTGAGGAAAGGGATGCTGGGGAAATGTATTATGCCAAAATAATGGGTTCTTCTTTTTTGCATCACCAAGTTCGTTTTATGATGACTATTTTATTTCTCATTGGTTTGGGAAAGGAGGAGCCTGGATTAATTCTAACATTACTGGATGTTAAAAAAACTCCGGGTCGCCCTGGATATCTTGCAGCCCCTGCGTTTCCACTTGTTTTATATGACACTGAATTTGCAAATTTGAAATGGGTAGGTGGTTTTCGGAACTACAATACAATGGCTAGTTATTTTCAAAAGATATGGTCTAGATCATTTATTGAAGCAACGCTAGTGAAAAGCCTTGTGAGTAAACTTCAAAATGAAAGCTTGGAACATTTAGATCAGTGCTCTACTGAGGAAGGTGAAAATGACACATCAGATTCTATGGCCAACAAAAAACTTGATGGGGACATTTTTGGTGGGAAACAAAATCAAAAGTTTTCGGTGAATGCCATGTACTGTAGGAAAATGAAACTGGCTTGTTCTATGAACAACAATCCATACAAAAAAGTGATGGATACAATTCCTTGTAAAAGTCCAGCAGAAAAACTGCCAGGGTGGAAGGAAAACACCCCCCAGGCACTGGGTAAAAATGAAACTTCAAATGCTGACACTGAACACTGTGGATAATCATACATGAAATGTTGTCCTGTTTTGTATTTCGTTGTAGTTAATGTTGTCAAGGTTTACTGTGCATTTTATGTTTTTCTTTTTGATTGAGAAATATAAAATTGTGAAAGTCACATGCTTCTGAAAAGTAATTCTTATTTATAATGTAGGCCTACAATAAATCCTCTTTGATAAAATCTAATTGTCCTTCAAGAACTTCAAAATATGCGTAGTAATTATTTCAATAGTGTAGTAATTATTTCATATCATTCAACAAGCACTTTAAACAATTAAAATGTATGATTGGCCTAACCTTCAAAGGAATATAAATGAATTTTTAACAAACGTAGTAGCATCTTTATGATAACAGAAGATATAAAGAGCTGGTAGCCTGGTTAGGATAGTAGTCAAAAATCGCAAAACATCTTGCAACGAGATTTTACAGTATTAAAAAAATTATGAAAATAATAAAAATATTCATGGGCACAATGGTACAATTAAATGTGGATGTTGTTTTGGGGGCGAATAAAACTCCATTTAAACTGGGCTGTTATAATTCCTTGCTTGTCAAATATTTTCCTTGTGCATAAAAGTAACTATTCACAAACATATTTGCAATATGTCCTCCTTTTTGGTGATGAAAATATGGAAGGCCTAAATAATGAGTTTTCCCGTCCAAAAAGTTAGTGACAGATTCAGATCATATTTTAAGAGCTCTAACAAAACAAAAAAAGGGAAAATTGAAAGATTAACTAGAGGTGCAAGACTTTAAATGAGTAAATACACCGTAATATAAATATTTTACGTAATAAATACACACTTCTAACACGTCTGGGTCATGTTAAAGTACGCATCGTTGCGTAGCGGCGCGCGGAGGTGAACAAACTTGTTGTGTTTTTTGTTTCAATCAGTTTAAAAAGAAAAATTATTCGGTACGTTTACGCTGGGAAAATATAAATAAATATTTGGTTTTCATGTCAAACAGCGCAAAATTTGGTCACATCAAAATGGAGATTAGGTTGTTTACCGAAAACGAATTAAATGAAATGACGAAGCAAGAGTTGGTCGACAAATTTTTATTGTTGCAAAAGCAGCATTCCAAACTGGAACGTAAGCAAAAATGCAAACCTCTGTCTAAAACCGATGAAATGGTCAACAAATTCAAACCAAGAAAAACGAAAAGAAAAAAACAGAAATCCAGAGAAATAGATTTTTTGCAATGCAATTACCGATATGTTGCTTTCAAAATATCTTACCTGGGGTGGGAATATAACGGGCTGCAGGAAAATGGGGATCTTCCTGATACTATTGAGGGTGTGCTGAAAGAAGCTTTGCGTCAAGTAAAACTTGTAGGAAGAGATTTACCAGTAAGATTTACAAAATGCGGTCGAACAGACAAGGGGGTAAGTGGTTTTGTGCAAGTGATGAGTTTAATGGTTCGAACTCAACACACAGATGGCCCACATGTCGTGAAATGGAAGGACTGTATGCGAGATGAAAGTTCCACAGAAACAGAAGTTGACAATACACAAGTTCGTCATGCAACCACACATGCCGATGAAAAGACAAACTCTAGCAAAGAAACTGGCATCAATAGCACAAATGAAGAACCCAAAGAGTTTGACTACATTATGATGCTAAACCAAGTTTTGCCACCGGAAATTCGTATCTTAGCATGGACACCTGTTGATGAAAGCTTCTCCGCTAGATGGCAGTGTACCCAGCGTGTTTATCATTACTATTTTCCCCGTGGAAAGTTGGACATTGAAAAAATGAATGATGCTGCACAGTTGTTGTGTGGCACACATGATTTTCGCAACTTCTGCAAGTTAAATGTTGCAAACTGCCGGATTTTTGTTCGTAGGATTGACCAGTTTGTAATAAAGCCTGTTAAAGAATCATCAAAACCTGACAGTTATTCTTTATACTATGCAGTTATTTCTGCTTCAGGATTCCTTTATCATCAGGTTCGACAAATGATGACTATTTTGTTTCTTATCGGTTTGGGTAGAGAGGAAGCATCCCTTATTTCACATCTGTTGGATGTTGAAAAATGTGAGAGTCGTCCAGCTTACGACTTATCACCAGCTTATCCGCTTGTTTTATTTAACTCTGTGTACGAGAACATGACTTGGAACTTGGACAGGTGTACGGCTGCGAGGTTGCTCATGCATTTTCAGACCTACTGGAACGAACTTGCCATAAAAACGTGCATGGTGCGAGAACTAATTGCAATGTTGGAAAATGACTCTAAAACTCAACTTACTGGTTCTGTTGATGGCTTCATGGGTGTTACTGAAAGTCAAAGTTTAACGATTAAAGACCTGAGCAGCAAAATATGCCAACAATCCACTGCACATGGTGTTAACTATCAGTTTCTCAAGCAGCCATGCTCCCTGCAACATAAGATTTACAAGAGGGTTGTTGATCGTCAAAAATGCAAAAGTTTTGAAGAGCAACTAGCTGCATTCGAACGTAAGCGACAACATTCACCGACAAACTCTGAACAAGATAGTAAAAGGAACTGTGTTTAAAAGTCGTTTTACATTTGCTTCTAGGGGTTCATGCTATTTTCCCCTTTTATAATTATTTTTACTGTTTTTAATTGCTTCTCAGGTTGTTTTAAAGTTAAGCTTATTAGGATGTGTAAATATTTTTGTTATGGTTTGTTCCATGTGCCTCCCATCCACAGTCTGAAGTCAATCTAACAACAAAACAAGCAAAAATGCCTATAGATTCAGGTACGATGTTAAGCAATAATATGTTGCTTAATTGAATTGTGTTTAGTTTTGTAAACGCAATGTAATGATTGTTTTGCCACTGTGTCCATTACAATGTCAACCGATGCAAAGTTGTATAACATTATAAGTATTTTTGTGAACCAGTCAATACACAATAAAACATTTTTAAATATTTTTGGCTTTAGCTACCTTGTTTGCATCATGTGGAGATGACATTAAGTTGTGGGATACCAAAGATTTTCAGATTGTGAAACAATACAATTATCACAAGGGCAATGTGAAAGATGTCTCCTGGACGAGCGACAATTCTGTGAGTTCAGATGTTTTGTGTTTTATGATTTGCGAATCTAAATATTTCTTTGGTTTCTTAGATGCTCTGTAGTGCATCTGCATCAGGTGACAAAATCCTGATCTGTGATTGGAAGTTAAAAGAAAAACCAACGGTTTGTTTTTGACATGCCAAAACTTAACAGTTTGAGCTGGTTGTTTACCTAAAAATTACAATGCCTGACAAGAATCATGTATTCAATATTTCTGTCATAGTGTTGTCTATAAATATCTAGCACTCGAATTTTGTAAAACTGGTCCTATCAGTAAACTTGAAAACATTTTTTTACCTATTACGCTCTGTTGTCTGCAATATTTTTTGTGTGCAATGACACTGTACATAATTGTATTGTTTGTAACAAATATTGCTTATACTTTTAGGTGTATCAAAATAAAATCCCTTTTCCCCCCTTCTGTTTTTAAGATTGTTGGTGAACTTGCAAGTAGTGAAAAACAAACTTGCGCTCGGGTGTCGTACAGCGGAAAAAAAGTCTACTCTGGTGGCGTTGCAGGAGATGTCATTGTTTGGGACAGAGAAAGTACAAAACTAAAGAAATCCTACCAGGTAGTTTCCTGTGCGTTAAATATTTGCACTAGTTTCTGTGTACAAACTGTTATTCTGTTACTGCCAGGTTTATAACTTCAAACATTTACAACATAATGCAATGTCACCCCTGTTTGTTTGTTTTATTTATCTACTTTAGTTGTCCACAACAGCAATAAACAGTTACAAGTATGTTGTACAGGCACTTCGTCTGGAACATGAAATAAAATTAACAGTTTAGCATGTTGTTTGTTAAAGTCTCTGTAATACACCTGTAGTATTTGTATATTTGCTCTGGTCAACAAAAAAAGTAATAACAAATTTACCATGTTCATCACATCTTGTAGAACACCCACACCAACCCCATCACCTGTATGGCTCTGAACAAGTCCGAGACCTTCATTGCAACGGGCAGCAACAAAGGAAGCGTTGTGATTAGAAACCTTAATTCAGATGTCACGATCAACCCCCAACTTTCATGTAAAGGCCAAGCTGTCAGATCGATGGTGTTTTCACCGTGGAAACATTCCTTATTGGGTGAGAACTTGTTTGGTTTTTATTGTAAAAATGTAGATGGATGCGTAAACTAGCTATGTAATCGGGATGATATAAGATGGTAAACGTATGCATTCGAATTGAGCATGATCAGTCAATTATATTGTCAGTTATATGTCAGTTATATATAATAAAAGACTTACATTTAAACACACTTTTTGTCAAACAATAAAGTTGTACCTTTAAAGAATAACCTAGCACTAAATGGAGTGTTCCATCTACAAACAAAACTACAAAATTAGCCGCACTACAAAGTAAACATTAAACACCATATAATACTTGTTTGGGAAAAACATTTACACTCATTACTTTAACAATAATTTAATTTACTGTCCAGCAATGGCGTTGGATGATGGAAGTATTAATTTGTGGGATTCTCTTCAACAAGCTACATACCATAATTTCACTGAAGTCCACAAAGCACCGGCGATGGCCCTTGCATTTTCACCTTTCAACGACCTCATCTCAGCGTCGGTTGGCCTTGATAAATATCTTGTTGTTTATGATGTCACAAAACATAAGTAAGTTGATTATTTGTTGCAGCGTTTTGGGGTTTTTTCTTCTAAACAAAATATTCTATTTTTCTCACCTGCAAAGTTTAAACATTATTTACACTTTTTTTCAGTTTTTCTTACTATTTAAATGAAAATGATGCAGTATCTTTTCAATTACTCTTGTCAGTTTCATCACAAGTACTTCCTGACATAAGTTTTTAGCTACATGCACTAATTTTTCTTGTGGCATTGATCACCATAACTTTAATTAAAAAGTTCCCATTTTTTTTAGGGTAATCAACAAAACACTTGTAGACCAGCCCCTCACGTCGGTCAGTTTTGCACACGACGGAGTCTCACTGTTTGTCGGTTCGTCTCTTGGTCGGATTTATCAGTTTGACTTGCGATCTTTTAATCAAGCCGTGAAGGATGTGGTCGCTCACACGACATCGGTTCAGTGTATTACCGTGCAGAACATACGGGTCAGTTCTATGTAGTTGTCATCTAAGCCAGGGATGCCCAACCTTTAATATTTTGGTTAGACCTTAGGCCAGAACATTATTGTTTTTTTGAAACGATAACATTCCCTTCACAAAAGAAGAGTGAAATTTGCATTTGCATTTAAAGCATTCTGCACTTTACGATTCTGGTCACATTCTTATGTCACATGGGCTCTACTTAGCCGGGGGGCACAGGGAGCACAACTCTAACATAAATTTAAGAAACCCACCTGTTGCCTTGTCATTATCACCACAAGGTTAGTACCACCGCCTTAGTTAAAGATCATTTCTATGTCTAAGCACATCTTAAGATGAGTGTTTGGATGTTACTTTACTTGAGTTGCATTATACAGTATATATTGTTGCTACTTATAAACTTGTTCCTAATAATATTTTGATTTTTTTATAGTCGCGAAGGTCGAAGAGCAAAGTACCTGAACAACAGAGTGAGGTTTCTCAACGTGAGATAACTTCTATTAACACAGACAGTAAGTTTGATGTCGGTACAATGTGTGCAACGTCATATTGTTGAGTAAGATTTTGCGCTGTAATTCTGTCTCAGTGTCTTGGGTTTTCCTGAGCAAGAAACTTAAGCAATTGTGTTGTTCAACTCCCAGTGAAACCTGAAGGGTTGACCCAACATTTAAACACATTAACAAAAATTAATGTAATTGAACAGCAATGAGGTAAGTAGCTTCATAGTGGACTTTTGATAAACATAATTCTGCCAACTGATGAGAAAATAAAACTAAGAAGCAGAAATTAAAAGTTTACACTGCAGAGCATCACACAACTGTTTTTATGCAGAGAGGCATGGAAGAGGAGACTTTGACCCAAAACCACAAGATGTGAAAAAAGCATCAAACTCTCAAAATGGTGGTAAGTATTACATCAATAAAAATTGTGTTATGCTGTCGCACATAAAATTTATTGTTGTTTTAAATCTGATCAGTCTATTTGAATAAGAGACTGACGATGCCTACTCAGGTGAAATATATATCTCTTTTTTAATGAACAGCCATTGACTGATTTTGTGTTTGAAGCATAGCTTCACTGTTATAAATCTGATCAGTGATATTAGTTTTCTGAATGGTGTAAATGTGCTCCAAGCACAATGACAAATTTTTGTTCTTTTTTGATTTTCTTGTAATGTGCAAACCGCAAAATTTGTTCTCAGTTTTTTAACTTCCGAACCTGTCATTGTTAGGATTGTCCAATGGTTTCCATGACAGCAAACCAGTGAACAATGCATTTGTGAATTCCACGCCTAGTGTTGCAAGCAAATTCCAATACAACACTGTGGACGACCTCGGTGGGATTATTTCTCCAGTGCGTGATGAAGTGTTTGGGAATTACTCGGTGGNCACAAGATGTAAAAAAAGCATCAAACTCTCAAAATGGTGGTATGTATTACATCAATAAAAATTGTGTTGTGCTGTTGCACATAAAAATTATTGTTGTTTTAAATCTGATCAGTGATATTAGTTTTCTGAATGGTGTAAATGTGCTCCAAGCACAATGACAAATTTTTGTTCTTTTTTGATTTTCTTGTAATGTGCAAACTGCAAAATTTGTTCTCAGTTTTTTAACTTCCGAACCTGTCATTGTTAGGATTGTCCAATGGTTTCCATGACAGCAAACCAGTGAACAATGCATTTGTGAATTCCACGCCTAGCGTTGCAAGCAGATTCCAATACAACACTGTGGACGACCTCGGTGGGATTATTTCTCCAGTGCGTGATGAAGTGTTTGGGAATTACTCAGTGGCTTCTCAGGACGGCAACGGAACTTCATTATCAAACACGACACATGGAATGAGCGACACCATCGGATCTTACACAGATGGTAAGTGGTTGTTACTGTTTAAAATTTACCTTGCTAAACATGCAAAAACCTATTATTTCCTGGAACATTTGATGAAAATACTTTTACATTACTTACTTTTTTTTACTAACCATGGAGTCGTATGGAGCTGAAGCTAACACATGAGTTTCAGATTTGAAAAATGCTACCTACGTTGTCACTTTTTTGTCATTCTGTTTGTGTTATGTAAGCTAAACCAAGTTATTGTTGAATTGTCATGTTTTTTTAGACCTCCTGTCACCACTTGCCAGCAACGCAACAAAAGCAAACAAGCAACGCACTCCTCACACAGGGGTTCAAATCAACACCAGGACTTCCCCTCACCCATTAAGGGAGTCCCACACATTTAAAGACACCCCTGCTTCAAACACTGACAAAAAGGAAGCAGTTCCAGTGATTAAAAGCAGTTTGACACCTAGTTTAGCATCGAGGCTTTACGCTGACAAAACTGCTTCGATACTGAAGACTCCAACACCCTCTAGTGATGGAATAAATGTCTCGGAGCTAGCTGTCACTTTACCTGTTCCATCACCTGCACAGAAAACTACCTCTCCAAGTGTGAATGGTAATAAATGATGAGTTTTCTAGTATTTTCTTTATTCGTGTTTTTAAGTCTTCAATTCGTTTTTAAAAGCCCTTCAAAATTATTTTATTAAACTTTTCACACAAAAACCCTAATTACTGTTAACATTTAGTTTTTCATTCAGTAACCCATGTTGGCGCTATTCCTTCAACAAGTTCCATCAACGCACCAGCAATTCCCAACACAAATACTGGAACTGATATGACAGTGTTTCAGTATCAAGCAGAATATTTGAGAAACACTGTCAAGGAACTGGTGGAAGAAATGGGGTGGGGAAACACTGTTGTGGTTAAAAAAAGTTGTCATGTTTAAATTGCTAATTTTGGTTTTGCATGTTTTCGATGCTATCAAGTTGCAAATTTACAAGAACAGGAGTGTTTTCAGGGATGAAATTCGTCAGCAAAACAATGAAGTCCTTACGGCGGTCGTAAAACTCTTCCTTCAACAAGAAGACATGATCCGGGAGATTCTCCAGCAGAGGAGGTGCAACATTAATGAAGACCTTCTCATGGAAGTCGAGAGATTAAGAGAGGAAAATGAGAGACTGCGACACAAATTTTGATGTTTCAGTACTTCTTACTACACTCAAGTTAAAGTGGATGCTGCAGTTTGTGCTGGAAAATTTCCTTTTCTTCTGGGAGTTAAATTAGAGTTTAGTGGTTTTAGGCCTTCAAAATCTTGTCTAATTCAATCAGAATTTGGCAAGAAATGTTTCTTGCTAAAGTCCATTAACTGTAGGAGTCCATTAGGTTTTAAATACGCTGTATAACCAATTTACTTCCCACTTTGTGTGGCAAATTGCTTAATTTTGAACTAAATGCTGAAANTTCGACACAAATTTTGATGTTTCAGTACTTCTTACTACACTCAAGTTCAAGTGGATGCTGCAGTTTGTGTTGAAAAATTTCTTTTTCTTCTGGGAGTTAAATTAGAGTTTAGTGGTTTTAGGCCTTTAAAATCTTGTCTAATACAATCAGAATTTGGCAAGAAATTTTTCTTGTCCATTAACTGTAGGAGTCCATTAGGTTTTAAATACGCTGTATAACCAATTTACTTCCCACTTTGTGTGGCAAATTGCTTAATTTTGAACTAAATGCTGATATGTTCCTGGAGTTGCATTTAACGACAAACAACATATTTTCTATCTTAGCAGATTGGAATGGAACTCATAAACACCAAGTTTAGATTTCCAGTTTTAAATTTGTTTGTTTTTTGCATTCCATGACTCTCTTAGTAGACTTTGCGTCAGTTGCAAACAGAATATATTTGTTAAAATGTTGTGTCTACTTTTTTCCATTGGTGTTGACATGGAAATGCAAATACATGGATTGCAAAAAGATCATCATGATCAGCTGCTAATTTTTTTTGCCTAATAATAATTCGGGAATTTTCAATGTTGGATGTTGTCTTCTATTTAAAAAAACATTTGCCGGCTAAATGTTTACATTGTAATTCTGTTTACTGCACACCAAACCCATGTGTAAAATCCTTTAAAGATTTTCATGTGCCTTTTCTTGCTGTGTTTAGTGTGGTGACTTTTCTTACTTTCCTACTGTTTTCTAAAGTGCCTTTCTCCTTACAAGCAACAGCAGGAACGTCCACAACTTTTCCAGTATTTTTGCATGTGTTGAAAACCTTTTTTAATAAATGTTTTCCCAGTTGTTTTAAAGCATGTCACGATAAACCTAATGACGTAATACGTGACGTTACAATGGTAAACGTTATATTGTGTGACGTCACATTATGGGTGCCTTTGTTATGGTGTGACGTCACGGAACAAGGTGGCCTTTGTCTTCCAATAAATAATAGATGATATTTTCTCCCAGCGTTTTTGGTTTTCATGCAGCTCTATTGCATTAAAAGTCGCCCAGCTGGCTTGGTTCACTAATCTGAACCTCTCCATCCGGATTTAGTTTTATTAGGATTCTTTCGTTGAAAGAATTGACCTTTAACCCACAACTGCTCATGGCAGTTTTCAAGCAAAATGGACTTGATATGAATGATTACGGAAAAGCTTCTGTACACTCCACAGCAAGAAGCTTGTTTACAATGCTGTTTTAAACATCAAAGTTGAACATGTGGTCAGTGAAACTGATTAATCCCACATTTTGTCGCATTCTGAACTAGAGAACCAATATTTTTGCCAACAAGGTAATAACATGAAACAAGCATGAGTAAATACGATGGTATAGTGTTGTGTTGCTATCTGCGATGGTCAGTTTGTTCACGGATCGATAGAAAAAAGACTGGCAACCCATCTGATGATCAGCCTTCATCGATTGATATGCGTCAGCGTTCACTTGGTAAAAGCAGCCGAACCAGCCTGCTGTTGTTGGCCTTATGGACCCGCAAACTTGAAATTTGACATGTCATTCCGGCCCGGTTTTGTGTTGTTTTATTAACACCAGAAAAGGAGAACGTTCATATACAGCAATGAGACTTAACCACGATTTCAATTAATACAAGTAACAAACTTTGGCTGAAAAAAATCGTTGGCCGTTCGTTGGCAAGGTTTCAAATAAAAAATGCATGAAACAAAGTTGAAAGCGACTGGGACATTACAACTTTAATTTGGTCTCTTTTTGGCGTTGAACAATGTCACATTTATCTGAGTCAACACAACAAATTACCCAGACAAACAGTTTGAATAAATTATTTAACAGTTGTTAGTGTTGAAAGTGATTGGGTTCCAGCAAAAACGATCGCACACAAATTAACAGCAAACAAATGTGTTACCCATCTGTTTAAAATTGGTGGCATGCTACTAACCAATAAAATTGAAGTTTAACCGAATTTATGTTTAAGCACTATACCGATGTGTAAAAGTATACAAAAGAGAGTGGTTTATAAGCGAAATATTGGAAAACTCGAGACGTTTCAACAATTACTGGAAAATTGTAACACCAACTTTAAAACTTGACAAACGGTTCTGTAATCGAACAACACAGAGGGTAGGAAACAAACAGAACGAAAGTCCAATAAAATGGCGATAAACAATAAAAAAACTGTATTGATAATGAAAAACGTTTTCCGAAGGTTCAGCCAACAGAAGGCTGCACGTTTTAACCACGTCATGTCCAGTCGAATTTTAACATCAACATGGCGGACAGTTTAAAACTGACACGTTTTTTTAAACAAGAAAGCTGGGTTGGGTGGTGGACATTTTATCATTGCCTTTATCTGCTTCAGCTAATCGAGGATCGATGGAAGCAGCATAACATGCCATATCGATTTTTCGTTCAGATAAAAACCTTCCTAGGTGGCTGCCGCCATCAAAACTATGGTCTTGACGGGCCCGCTTAGGAATGTACTTTAAAATCAAATTACACATAGCCTCGGGCACGCCACAGTTTCTTTTGACACAGCTTGCTGGTGATGAAAAGATTTCGAAGGCCGGTTGGGCACAAAAACGTAAAAACGGTTTGAAGGTTTTACAAAATGCAGCATAATTTCCTTTTCTCCTTGTAGGGGTTTGTTC
>QXVZ01029220.1:0-21478 GCA_008931825.1 Phallusia fumigata
TTCTTTTAAACAAGATATTCAAACCAGATTCTGTCAAATAAAAGTTTCACTTTCAACCAACTGTTGTCAACAGCAAAACGATATGAACGCTTTATGTCTGAGTAAAAGCAATTATATCCAGCCAGCTTGCAGGATATCCTGCAATTGACTGTATGAAACTGACAGCACATCACAAATCAAAATTAACTAAAACTTTTTACTTCAACTGTCGTTTGAAGTTTTATCTACATGCTCGATTAAAGCTGGTTCGCAGCTAGCTTCATTCACCGCGACCTTTAAACTGTTAGGAAATGTCCATGGCGTAATGCATGCTATCACAAAACTGATAGATGCTTACTTCATGCTAAACTCTGTTTTATGAAACGTCTAAAACAAGTAAAAAGCAAGCTGAATTAAAAGCTTCCCTGCTTCGTTTGATGCGTTAAAACCAAATTAAATGGGGCTTCAGTAAATTTTAGGTTTTATTTGAACGTATTTGTTTTTCACGATTGGCATTGTGCTTCTGGTCTGTTAGTCATTACAACAACTTTGCATTCGTAAGGTGTGGTGGTATGAGCTTAATGTAGCCTTTAAGAGGATCCATAAGGTTGTTGGTTCTAATCCCAACTCGGCCTCTAAGAACATCCAGTGGTTAGTGCAACCGCCTTGCATTCATAAGGTTGGTGGTTCTAATCCCAGCTCGGCCACTAAGGCAACAAGGAGCCAATCCTTTCTAAAAAGCGGCAATCGTCAACAGGGTATTGTTGATACACAAACCAACTCTGAATATAGTGAGTTGATCATTTTCAACCGGTTATCGGTTCAGGTTCACTGTATTTCGTCTCACATCGATGGGTAGCTTTGCAAAGCAAACAGTTCTTCACCTCTGTAGGAAAACAAAAAAGTGGGCTTAATTAGCATGGCAGAGTATCAGAAAAGGTTTAGGGAATTCCGAGGTTTATATTGAGGCGGAAAGTCCCCTGGGTAAAGATGGGATATGTAAGAAGTCAATGGTAAAAGAGTAAACAGTAAAGGGGAAAATATCCATTTGGGCATGTTTTCACCGCATTATCTACCCTTTGGAGTCACAAATTAGGTTCTATTAACAATTTAAAAGTAAGCTTGTTTGATAGTCGATTGATTTGTTGCATTACTATCAGAAAACCAATGATTAGTGATCAAATAAAGAGGTGTGGTAAAGGGGTTAGGAGGGCACAGGTCAAAGGGTCCCAGGAAATTCAATCTCATGTGAGCCCCCGTCACATAACACCTGTAATGACTGTTTAGCTGCAGCGCGTTCAACCTTGATCCACCAACTGTGTTTTATATTTTTTTCGCCTCTTAGCGTCCTAACGTTGCGCAGCTATTTCCGGCTTGGTGATTGTTTTAGTGCAATACTGTGACGCTATGATTTCTTTTACCCAGCGAAATAAACTCAACTCAAATAGGTAAGAGGGTGGAAATATGTCGATTACTTACGTGCAGGAACCTGCCAGCATTGAATGAGACAGTTGCAGTTGATCTGTAGAAACAAAATCTGGTTAAACACGCAATAAAGCAAATTCACCTGTCAAACTGTATTCAACTTTGAGCAATCTGTATTTTAGTGCGTTGGATCTTGCACAACCGAAACGGGTTCGTAACGAGCTTCGTCCAGTCATGCGT
Source organism: Phallusia fumigata (assembly GCA_008931825.1). Lineage (NCBI taxonomy): Eukaryota > Metazoa > Chordata > Ascidiacea > Phlebobranchia > Ascidiidae > Phallusia > Phallusia fumigata. The sequence goes on from QXVZ01029220.1 coordinate 1,645, forward strand.
GAAACGTATGCACAACCACAAAAAGCGGCATAGTAAAACGAATAAGGCGTGTAAAGATATGCACACGCTGTGCACATAACTTTACTTGAATACAAAATTCAAGGCTGTCAAAACTTTACACGGTTTTGACACATACTGTTCTTTTATACAACACCTTAGCATAACATGTTTTTACCAAAGCAAAGGCTGTCTGACGTGACAATACCAAGATGGCAACAAACCTCATCAAATAATGTTTACATGTTTTAAACCAGTGTTTCTCAAACATTTTTAGTCCAAGGACCATCCAACAAAATTCCATTCTAACAAAACAGGTGAATTTATAAACCCCTACCTAGTTTAAGTCATCTTTTCGCTGACCACTATGAGGGAACGGCGGACCACTAGTGGTCCGCGGACCACTCTTTGAGAATTACTGTTTTAGATGATGTCTTCATATTTGTCCTCTTTTTCAACAAAGATATTCAGATTATATCAAGTATTAACGTTCAGTTTTTTGGTTAACCACTTTGTTGCTAACTAAAAAACGATGTAAACGTTTAATGTTTGGCCAAAATCAACTTAATTTTTCAGTCCAGCTTGCAGGATGTTCTGCAATTGACGGCTTGAAAACTGATAGCACTGGGCAGAACAATACTGATTTAAAACCAAAACTAAGCACGTACATTTAACAAGCGACAAGTTAAACATTAGAATGAACTTTTACATTAACTTTAAACCGTATCTTCAACATTAAAATAATCGAGTAGAGTTCAAGTGATTATTGCGTTACCTCCATATATAAGTCACATTATATTAATGTTGCATCTGTTGGATGGTTAAGGGTTTTCCATTCCTTTTGATGTACCCCCTTTTGCTTACTATGGAACATGTTTTATTCCTCCTCTACTAGACAAGTAATGAGATAAAGTATTGTCAGAGGTTTGAAACCACTTGTTTATCTAAACAGAAATACTACACCTATCATGAATAACTTAAGTATAAGTGGAAATTTCTTCCCTCAACTCAATAAATCCAACCCTGGGGGGATTTTCTTTTAAGTTAGTAACCACAGGGGTAGGCTATACGTCAATCAAAGGGGACTTGATTTGCATGCTAGTTGCTTTGCACTAACATTGTTATGATGACAATCACTGAACATAAGATTCAAGTGAAGTGACTTTGGCCGAAGAGCGTTACGTACACGTAAGTCTGTAGTGTACACGTAGGTGCACCCCGCGACCGCAGTTTACGCAAACGACTTTACGTAAAAGCTTTCCATAGAACTGACATGGTACTGACGCAACACAAAGATAATAAGAACGTTGTGGTTAGGACATCCCGGACGCAAACAAAACACAATACGCAAACTTTGTGTTTTTAAATCACATAAAGAAACGCCTGTATCACATACCGCGTCCATTGCGTGTAACAAAAGGCACTTTGTTTGTTTCGCTTTAAAACGACAGACGAACAAAGTGTTTCTATGACCTTCAAAGATCGTTCAAAGCTTTCAAAGGGCCTAGAAAGCTGTAAAAAGGTAGACAACGGTCGAAATATTACATCGTACTGCGCTAGTTTTCATTCTACTGATATCCGGTAGTTGAGAGTACCAGAAGAAATAGGGTCAATCTGTGAACATGCATGATTTCAGTTAGTAAATATGTATGTATGTTTATTTGAAGTTTAACCAAAAAATTACTAACCGTTACCAGAATAATTTAGACAAATAATTTTGCTTCAAAGAAATAAAACTACACCTATGTGATTTCTTTGCCTTTGCTTAATTAGTTGATTAAATTGTAAACAGAATAAAAACCGAATAGGGCAAGCTGGGGAAACACCGTTCTTTGTGCGATGGCGCAACAGGAACACATTGTCGGGAAGAAGAGAGTTCCTCTTTGAAAGCGGACGAAACCACATTCTCTGTGGCGAGACCACAGCTGATTGTCAGATAGTTCCTCTTTGACGATATAAGGAAATTTTGCTGTAGTCAGTCAAAAACAGTTTTTTCCAAATTCAACAGATTTTTTGATTTGTATAACATAGCTGTTACTTTGATTACTCTGTCACTGCTGGTAATACAAAGTATTTGTAGTATAAAAAGCGAGTAGTGGCACAGATGACTCTTTATTTGTCAAATAACGAGTGCTCGTTACTCTGAGGCTAATAGTACTCGTTTATAGGCGAGTAATGTATCCAAGTGCTAATCGAGTACTACATCACCAGCTCACTACTCGTTGGCAGCAGTTTACGAGTACAGTCTCATGTTAATGATTACTCGGCGGGTACCGTCTCAAAGTACTCGATGCTCGGCGAGTGCTGCCTTAAATAACTCGTTACTCTCCCAGCATATTCTTTGACAACTTGCTACTCTATGAGTATTGCCTTAAATAACTCGCTACTCTCCCAGCAAAGTCTTTGACAACTTGCTACTCGATGAGTATTGCCTTAAATAACTCGTTACTCTCCCAGCATATTCTTTGACAACTTGCTACTCGGTGAGTACTGACTTAAATAACTCGTTACTCTCCGAGCACTGTGTTTACAACTCGCTACATAGGGAGTACCGCCTTAAATAACTCGTTACTCTCCGAGCACAGTCTTTGACAACTCGCTGCATGTTAAGTACTGCCTTAGATAACTCATAACTCTGCCAGTTCAGTTACTGTAGGTTTGTTAATGTTAAAACGACATTTTCAGGATTGTTTTTTTAACCAAAATACATAATGAAAGCTATGGTGTTTTGCTATTTTGTTGTTCTTATTCTGTCAATAAACAGTCTAATCTGTAACGACTGGATTGTATTCGGAAGTGGTGTTAGTCCTGGGCCTCCGCGCTATTGCAACGGTGACAACTGCACTTCAAAAAGACACATTGAGGTTCTCTTACCTTTGACTTCTCAATTAAACTGTTAGGTAATTTTGCCCTGGAGTGAGTTTCTTGATGGTTGAATCTTGATTTGAATAAACTACCTTACTAATATGTTCGGCGTTTACGCTAACCACTATTGAAGGCCGATTAGAGCCACCAACCTAACAAATGCAAAGCGTTTGCATTAACCACTGGATCAGCTTAAAGGTCGAGCTGGGATAAGAACCACCAACCTTACGAATGCAAGGCGGTTGCACTAACCACTGGGTGATCTTAGAGGCAGAGCTGGGATTAGAACCTCCAACCTTACGAATGCAAGGTGCTTTTCTTTCTGTAGCGTTTATTGGTTACACAACTTTGCACGCTTTAGCGGGTTTCTTAACGACCTTTAATTAGTCAACCATAACGCTTATTACATGCACGAAGCGGGCTTTCTAACGGGCATTGTGCAGTTAACTATTGCGTTCCTAACGAGCTTCATGCAATTAAGCATAGCGCTTGTTACTTGCACGACTTTGCATGCCTAAAGCGGGTTTTTTAACGAGCTTCGTGTAGTCAACCATAGCGTTTTCTAACAAGAGTACAAGCTCGAAGTAGGTTAGTATATATATCTAAAATAAACATTTTTGTTTTCAATTTTTAGTTCTTGGAAACTGGTTGGTTTACCTGTCATGGTGTGGATTGAATTTGGAACTATATTATTCCGGGTTTGCAAAAGTTTGTCAAGAGCGTTTGCCCGCCAATGGAGCTCTAGTTTTGGTTTCCTCCGCAAAGTGTAAATTTATTTTTCCATACAAGTACAACTCCCTATTCCAGTTCAGTTCAGTTTATTTTGTTTCGCGATGAAAAGAAAAACTACCAGCTTTCACATAACAATGCAATTTATTCCATATGATATGCCTTTCTGCTCTTGCTTTTCTTTGGCTCTGTGATTCCTGGTTTTACGCAGGTAAGAATCTTCACAACTATTGCTAGTTATTTGTTTCATTTTTATCCTCGATGGCCTCGATGGCTTGTTTTAGTGAAATTGGGTCGCTATTATTTCTTACACTAAGCGAAATAAATTCAACTTAACTCAACTCAATGCTTGTAACATTGTTGAAAATATTTTACAATTATTAGGTTTTTTATTCAGTACTATAATTAAATTTCAGTAATGGTTTTAAATTAGAAAATTTTAGCAACAAACCGTGTTAAGTTAGTTGCCCTGGCAACTGGTCCATCACATCAGCTGGCATAGAAATGAGTATTAAAGTTATGTTTGTTTATAGAACTAAATAGAATATCGGATAGAAACCAACTCGAAGAAAACTCAGCCGGGCAACCAGATGGCTGAGAAAGCGTTTGAAATATTTTTATTTTAGTAATCAGCATTGTAAATAAAAATCATAGCACAAATAACGTTTGTGTTGAAATTTGGTGAGGATTTCTATTGTTGTTGCACTCATTTCAAGCTCTGTGTTGAAATTGGTGTTTCATTTCGAGCCTTGTGTTCTTACGGCGCAATAGCAAGAACCCATTTCAATTAGGGTATACAGGCTCAGTAATCCTAACACAATAAAAGGCACAGTAATAAAGTAAAAACACCCCCTTCCTCCACCTCCACCTGCTCCAATAACTAAACCCTTAGAAGAAAGTTAAACCCACTGAACATTTTTAAACCGCGTAAAAACAAGAAAAATAATCAATGACAATGACCAACTATGACGTTACAATTATATTTGCTACTTTAGGACGATCGAGACCTGACACTGATTTTTTGCGTAATCGCACAGAAATCGTATTTTGTCGTTTATCACTTAGAAATTAAAAATATTGCGTCAGACACTGTTTGGCGCCCCCAGTGGGGGTGACGTAGCTTTAACCAACCAGTTGGAACGCTTACTTCGGGTTTTGAGTTACGCTTAACTGTTTTCTGTCACTGCTTTCTGTGCTACTCTGTTAGGTTTAACACAATTGAAAACGAATCAACCAGTTTTAACATTATCAACGTATCATGCGGCCTTAGGCAACGTTAGACTGTTCGCCAGAAATGAAGCGCATTCGCAAAGTTTTAGTGCAAACTTTATGTCGACCTAGTTTATGTAAGGTTGGTGGTTCTAATCCCAGCTCGGCCTCTAAGATAACCAAGTGGTTAGTGCTACCAACTTGTATTCGTAAGGTTGGTGGTTTTAATCCCAGTTCAGCCTCTAAGATGACACTAGTTAGTGCTGCAGCCTTGTATTTGAAATTTATTTCCCTGCCACTTGCCTTAGCTGAAAGATTGCGCAAGCTAATTATTACAAAGGCATGACTCAGTTATGTTTTGAAACACGCGCATTCCATTTGTTGCGCAATAGGGTGTATCTCGTGATAGGAAAGTGAAGATTAAATTTCGCGCTTACGTAATTTTTGTTGTACAGGTTGTGATATTATACAATTAAACTGTGATCATGATAAGAAAAATCTTGTTTGCTGGAATTATCTTGTTTGTCATTGTCGCAATCATTGCAAGTTTACATGGCACTAATTTTGGTGACCACACTTCCAATTTTCTGGTTCCCAACTTTTCGGCGTCAATTCACTTTAGGATTGTCGCTTTGACCGTTGATCCAGCTGCAGTGGACTGGTTGTTCCTGTGGTTAGGTTTTGGTTTGGGTCCTTTCATTTCTACATTGTTATCACGGTTTCTTCTTTGGCAAGTACCCAGAATTGGAACATTGGTCCAGCACATCCGAAACAGATTCCCGCTGGAGTGGAGACTTCTTTGGGAGCTTTCAAAGCTATTGTTTATGATTTACTGCTACAGCCCCCAAAGAAGGGGTAGGTATTGCGTTTACTGACTGTAACCCATGAATTGCGAATTTCCTCATTAAGGTGGTGCTGAATTTACTAAAGCAGCACCCATTCTCGCTGTTCACACCTAAATACAAAGATTTTATGTAATCAGTTAACATATCCCCAAAATAACTCGTTTTTGGGGGTTTAATGAAACATCAGGTAGAAATTAAAAGTACCATTAGGTGTCTAAAAAACTAATTTGTTGCAGAAATCGGAGTATTGGACACGGCACGAATTTTGGATTCGGAGAGTTCAGAAAGATTCCAAAACCTCTCAACTGGGTACATGTGAACATATTTATACAAAACATTACGCCACCATTGTTATGGGCTGCTGCGTACAGTTCTTCATATCAGATATCAGCCATTGTTTTGATCAATGAAACTGATTTTTCACAACTGGCTTCTATATTATATTTGTGCATTAGAATTGCCGCTATTTTGTTTTATAAAAACGTGTTTTCATAATTAATTCAAAACTTTTTTTGCAATTTGTTTAGTTTTGAATAGTGAAATGTCGTACTTGGCTTTCGCAATCCCTACATTTCCTGTTCGTTTTTGCCACATATAAGATCATATGGTTTAAGATTTAAAATCATTATCACTGCTGCAAACTATTATTGTTTCTGTGTTTGTTTTTGTTTCCTTTCTGTGTTATTTGTACATTTGTCTTGTAACAAGTTTTCCAAACTCACAAGCTGATAAAATGCCATTGTTTGTGCAATGGAATATCCAAGTAATATTCTGGAGCTTGTTAAAAAAACATATTACCTACCCATACTTGATTAGGTGATTTAGTGCCAACATCACGTTGTGAAATTAGGCCAAATTTAATCCTTTTTCAGTCTTTGTCTGTAACTTTATAAAAACAAAAGCCATCGTGCAAAAATTTCACACGTGAAAAAAGTAATATTGTACAACCAAATGTTTAAAGAGTTTCAGTAATATTGTAATGTATGCAACGGTTATTACTCATTTAGGAAATTTCGTACAAGCATTTGAAATCCACTATATACGCATTCCCTTTATGAACAAAACCAATAGCTGGAATCTCGAGACAGGAAAAGGAATGGAATGAGTTTCTCTAATTGCGAAATATCTATGTTGGATCAGTTCAGCAGTGGTACTAAATAAGAATTCAACTTTGATCATGAACAGTAAACACTTGATTGCTGGGAGTATCTTGTTTAAATTCTTATGTTTATGTATTGGCGAATTTTCCCACTTCAGGATTTTGCTGAGTAAAGAACCGCTTACAGAACCAGACGGGGTTGTCCCATTCGGGGCATACCCGCGTGGTGGCGACACCTTTCTTTTGTTTAGAACTTACAAACAATAGAACTATTCAGGTCGTCTTTCTCAGGGTAAATAACACTTAAATCGCGACATCATACAAGGATAAAAACGAAAAAATAAAACAGATTAAAACAATTTGACTCAGTAGTTCTAAAGCGGGGGGAGGGGGGATTTCCCACTAGCGGGAATTCGGTTTTCAAGTTTATCAATTGTTCAAGCTGATGTAAAATTCAATTAGCCAATTAAACTTCCGTTGGGGGATTTAGCTTTGAATATCGGTCAAACGGGGTCCATCCTATTGCAACCCTAGAAACTTTACTGCAAAAGGAGATATAGATGTCTTTCTTCCCAATAATGACTTCGCAATTAAACTGATGGGTAATTTGTTTTTGGTTCTAGATTTGTTGGCTGTCATATTAAGCTTTTAAGTTAGAATTCCCGACTAGAGTTGAGATTAAAAGCTTTAACATATCTTTGCATCTGCAAAAATTTTTTCGTTTTTTTTTCAGAAATTGATAAAGGTTTTTATGGGTTCACTGTCATCGAGATGATTTTGTTTATGATCAGCGGCATTATTTTCGTGAATTTTAACCACAAAGTGAAACACGAAACAGGCAAAGACAAGTTGGGACCTTGCACATGGAAATTTCTGTTTGGTTTCGCACATTACCTGAATTTTGTTTTAAGTAAGTATACTTTTACGACAGTAGCAATTGGGTTTTCAACGATAGCCAATGCTACTCGATTTTGCACGCTTAAAGCGGGTTTCCTAACGAGCTTCGTGCAGTCAACCATAGTGCTTGTTACATACTCGATTTTGCACGCTTAAAGCGGGTTTCCTAACGAACTTCGTGCAGTCAACCATAGCGCTTGTTCCATGCACGACTTTGCACGCTTAAAGCGGGTTTCCTAACGAGTTTAGTGCAGTCAAACATAGCGCTTGTTACATGCTCGATTTTGCACGCTTAAAGCGGGTTTCCTAGTTTTTAATAAAGTAGCCAAGAGTTTCTGTACTTTGTACTTGAGTTGATTTCGTTTGGTGAAAGAAAACGTTATGTTCATAATGAGTCCACCGTCGAGCTACCTGCTTCATTGCAGTTCCGTTAGATCATTTTTTGGTTGATTTGTACTAAATTTTAAAGTTGTCAACTTTAATTTGAGTCAAACCACCGGTTCCACTGGGTTGGAGCAATGCCGCTTAAGTTTCTTGCTCAGAGAAATAAATAGCGACGGAGATGGGATTAGAACCCACAACCTCGTGTGAACAATGCAGTCGTGGTTACCACTCCGCCATCTTGGCGGCGCGATTCTTGTTTCATCTATGTACCGAAAACATTTCTAACAACGATAGCAAACAGAAAAGACGATTCTTCATGCCACCGCTGCTTGAACACAAGATACATGCTTTTTAATAAATTGTGCCATAATTCAGAATAATTTTTGAAATCGACGTAGCAGCAACAACGGATCATTATTAGCAGCGCAGTAATGATTTGTATTGACACTGTATGATCATAGACGTGACAAACTAAAGAGAGAATGTGACGACTGTTTTGAATCAATATTGAACACATGCAATACTAAACACATGCAACACAAATTAGCGGCAATTTTGAAATAACTCATAGCAGCCAAGTGTGTAAACGCTAATTCCAATTGTTACTTTTACGATAGAAAGCTGTCGGTTTTCAACAAACAGAGTTATGACAAAGCTTTACAAGCCGGGAATAATATCATGTTACATAGCAGCCTGAATCAACTGCAGCACATAACAGACTTTCTTTACAAAGGTTTTGTGAAGAAAGAAAACTTAACAACAGTTGAATATATACAAAGGCTTCGAACGTTCCGGCAACAAAAGCTCACAAAGATCACACGTTTTCAGATGTGATGTCGTGGAAGACTGTTGAAATTTCTGACTTGAGAATTCGTGTTGCGTCCAATACTCCGATATCTGCGGCAAATTAGTTTTTGTAAACACCCAGTGGTACTTTTAATTTCTACCCTTCTAATGTTTGCTTTCAGTTGAGTTTATTTCGCTTGGTGAAAGAAAACATAGCGACATAATGCCACTAAAACAATCACCAGGCCAGAAATAGCTGCGCAACGTAAGGACGTTATGAGGCGCAAAAAAGTGGAGGGCACAATTGGTGGGTGAACGCGCTGCAGCATACACCGTCATTATAAGGCGTTATGTGGCGGGGTGTCACATCGGAGGGTAAGTTTGGCGCAAAAGGAGAATCAAGACTGGGGTCGAAACGTTTCGTGGCTTTCCTATGAAAGAAACGAGTTTCTTTGGGGTATGGTATTTTCTTTGTAAAAAAACACTTGTTTTTAGAGGGATAAGGGGTTATTTTTCAGTCGTAAAGTAGACACCATTTTAAAAAGGACATACATGTCTTACAGCGTATCCCTTATTTTTGTAATTAGCGGTAGGTTTTGTTGAAGGCAGATGTAGTTGGCTCAATCATTCTAGTATTTTTGTTTGCAATGGTTTGTTTCGAGCGTGCGCTTTAAAAAATAATAATTACAGCAGGTACAGTTGCAGTTTACGGCTATAGATATAAAATAGTCTTGCTTTCTTCAAAAACAAATTAATTACATATCTTAAATAATTGAGTTTTGTCTGATAATTTCCCATTGACTTTCGCCTGAAAGTGGAGTGAAATGTCAATTTTATATGTGACTTTCTTGTTACGCTGTAAGACGTACAACTTACCCCTTCTCAGCTTGCAGTCGCAGTAAACCATGAACAAGTACACGAAAAGGGCACAGATGTGGAGCAGAGCGTTCCATCCTAAAGGAAATATGTTTTGGAACGATGGCTCTGATATATCCTCATCCAATGATACGTCACTAGGCGCTTGCGAGAGAAGGGCTTGGGCAAACCCAGAGTAGAAATGGTCCAAAGTCAAACCAACCCATAGAAAAAACATCAACCAGCTCATTGCAACTGAAAAGACATTATAAAAAATAACTTTGGTATTTTGAAACTCATCTTGAAGCAACCTTGCTTACCTGAAAACCAATTTGCATAATGTGCAAAGTCGTACAGTTTTGGTAAAATCCTTTTATTCTTGCTATTCAGCTTTAAGTGGTAAAAGACAAGCAGAAGTCCATAGACAATCAAATAGACGATGGTAAGTATGATGAACGCGAAAAAAGTGTTGTCGATCCCTGTAACAAAAAAACTGGTCTAACAAACAGTCGTAAAAAAGCATTTTTTTTAATTGACATGGTTACCTGAAAGCTTAATAGCAAAGTCCTCGTTGGGAGTCAGAATATCTAAGTCTCCCTTTGAAGTACATTTACCAAAATAGCAGTACTGTGATATTCCAGCTTTGAAACCATCCCCGTACAGAATCCAATCATTGCCATGCAAACTCACAATGAATGCGACAATTACAAACAAGGAACTGGCCACAAACAAAACTTTTGTGCTCATGTTTTTTACACCACTGTTAAACCTGGAGAAAAATACGTATTCATTACAACTTTATTAACTCAACATTTCGGAACCCTGGAGATAAACTCAAACGCATCTTGGACATTGACATGTATATATTACTAGTTAATTTCCGTTATTCTATGGTATAACTAGTAAGGTATTGGTTGCATGTAAAAGTTTTTCATGTGACACAAGCTTTTCCACTTATGACATCATTTTTTACGCGTTACTACATTTTTATGAGAAACCTTTGCAAAAAAAACGTTCGCCCGTTTAGAAGATTCAAAAAGGAAAACCAACAACATTTCCTACATAGAAAAACATGGTCAAAACTTTCTGAAATGTTAAAGTAGGTTGATTCGTTGTACTGGAATCTGGTAATGTTTAACTGCATCTTGTTCTTATTCAAATAGAATGTCAAAGCATTTACAGAAATTTCAAAGGGTAACTCAAAAATGGAATAACGTTTTAAAAATACCATCCTACATTGCTTGCCTTTCGAACAGAGCCAAGTAAATTACGAAAAGCTCTTTAGCTCTTTATATAGTCGTACATTTCCGGCTGATGACTCGTCATCGTGATCCCTGATTGGCTGAGCCAAATTGCGCAACAGAAGTCACGAGTGCCTGATGACGAAATACCTGTGGGTGGGCCCATGGCGCGAAAATGGTAACATTTACTTTATCGCCGTTGGAGGTGATCAGGAGCTGTGTTCCACTTCACGACCTGCAATTGATAGAAAGCTGTTGGGTGGAAAAATTTAAACAAATATATTTTACTCTGTTTATTTTCGACACCGATTCAACCTAACCTGATTCAACGTACATGGTCATTTATTTCATGTGACAGATTGTCGTGTGCAGCAAGCTTGGTTGGTCGAATGTTGGATCGTTTTGAAGTTACGTCACGCTCCAAAGTTTTCCATTCCTTTTCCAATCACGTGCCACAAGCTGTCGCTAGTTGGTCTGATGGATTGCGTCAGTAGTTATTTTCTGTTGTTGCTTTCTATAATTGCAAATAACAGGTTTTCATGTGACGCCAGCTTTTATAAAAAAACTTCTCAAACAAGTTCAACATAGTCTGATTCATAGTCTATTTTGGTCATTCCACATATTCCACATTCTTGCAAACAGCTTACTTTTGCTCGTTTACAACTAAATTATTACTTTACAAATTTTGGGTCCGATATCACAATGTTTTGTTTGTCAGTGTTTTGTAAAACCTGACACAGCCATAAAAAGTTCAGTGACAACAACTTAAAATCATTAATTACATTGCAAAAGTTTTTAATATTGAACTAAATTGGATTGGCTCTGCTCTGGAAAAATCTGAACTTCACTTAACGATGAAACCTATTTTCAATTATCTGTCTAGACAAACATCCTTGTGATTTATATACTCGTGCGAGTAGCCAAACTTGTTGAAAAAGAAGGTGTGACACGCCCCCAGGTCCGCTGATTGGTTAGAGGCAAAGTTGCGCAACAAACAGGCAGTGTCACCTGTTTCGAAATATGTATGCGCTCATAGTGAGGGTAACAACGGTAAAGATTGCGTAATAGCCACATTCACAACATATTCAATCACAACATAACGCCTTTATTGGCGAAACCGAACCATTGTACTCAACAATTGCGCTGGACTTTTCTAAAGCCTTTTGTACCACAGGACTGATTCAAACCAGTTGTCATTGCAAAAGACATAAGGTTTCAGTTCCTGATTTCATTCCTAGCTTGTAAAGCTGTGCCATGATGCTGTTTGTTTAAAAGTACCAAGTTTTTTCAAATAGCAAGCTCCACAAATCATTAAATTAAGATTGGTTTTCACAGTATAAACTTCTATGCTATATTTGTGGATTCGGAATTGTAAGTGGTACGGCCTGCAGAATCCTTATCATCTAGAAAAATTATGGTAGCTCTTCTGGCAATTGTATTTATGTGTACCGACGATCGATGTCCTATTCAGGTCGTGGTGAATAACACTCTGACCGCGAAATACAACACAAAAGGAAACGAAACGCAAAAATGAAATGGATTTAAAAAAATTGAGGAGTTCTAAACCGGATGAATTCCTACTAGGGGAAAACTCGGTGTAAAATTCAATTTATCAAAAAGTTTATTAACTGTAAGAGCTGATGTAAAATATTTTTAACAAGTTAAACTTCCTTGGGGGTATTTTGGCTTTGAATATCGGTTAAAGGGTCCATGGAATGAAAAGAGGTTGAGAATCAGTGATCTAGGTTATGGTCCACGACTTGGTAAAGGCTACCGACACCTGGTTACAAGGAACCATGGGAAACTTGTAAGTGGTACTGCCTGTAGAGTCCTTCATCATCTAGAAAATATATTTTTGCGTACCGACGTTTCGAAGTCCTATTCAGGCCGTCTTTCCCAGGGTGAATAACACTTAAATCGCGACATACAACATACAAGGATAGCAAACGAAAAAATGAAACAGATTAAAACAATTTGGCTCAGTAGTTCTAAAGCGGGGGGAGGGGGGATTTCCCACTAGCGGGAATTTGGTTTTCAAGTTTATCAATTGTACAAGGTGATGTAAAAATTCAATTAGCCAACTAAACTTTCGTTGGGGGGATTTTAGCTTTAAATATCTATCAAAAGGGGTCCATGGAATGAAAAGGTTGAGAACTGCTGATGTAGGTTATTCGCCGCGGCTTGGTAAAGTTTGTTACAACACCTGGTTACAAAGAAGAGGGTTGTTGATAAATTATTATGAAACAAACACCATGGCAAAACCACTTTCGCCATGGTGACACAACAGCAGCAACAATAGTTTATTGTTACATAGTTCCTCTTTCGAGAAGAAAGCAGGCGTGAAACAAGTCAGAAGCAGAAGTGTTTGAAAATTTTTTGCAATTTTTTTTCCTTATACCTGTATTTGTTTGTTGCACTGCAAATTAATAAGCTATGTACTCATTACTAGCTACTGTTTACGAGTACTTGGAAACAGTACTCATTACTAGACGAGTACATTAATGGACGAGTACTTTCTCAACGTACTCCTGGAACGTCTGTTTGTCGAGTCAGTTGCTATATTGTTGACAACATTTACATTTCAGACTTGTTTTTGACCGAAATCAATAATGAAAGCCTATTTGGCAGTTTGCTATTCGGTTGTCGCTATCCTGTTAATATTCAGTTTGACTGGCAACGATTGGACTTCATACGGAGGTGGTTTTAAAGCTATTCTATCCTATTGCAACCCTAGAAACTGTACTGCAAAAGGAGATATAGATGTCTTTCTTCCCAATAATGACTTCGCAATTAAACTGATGGGTAATTTGTTTTTGGTTCTAGATTTGTTGGCTGTCATATTAAGCTTTTAAGTTAGAATTCCCGGCTAGGGTTTAGATTAAAAGCTTTAACATATCTTTTACATCTGCAAAAATCGTTTTTTTTTTCAGAAATTGATAAAGGTTTTTATGCGTTCACCGTCATCGAGATGATTTTGTTTATATTCAGCGGCATTATTTTCGTGATTTTTAACTACAAAGTGGAAGACGAAAGGCGCAAAGACAAGTTGGGACGCACATGGACATTTCTGTTTAGTTTCGCACATTACCTGAATTNTATAAAAGGAAATTTCATTTTACGTTTCAGTTTTTTCAAGTTGGGTGATTTTCTGCACATGGTGTGGAATGACTTTAAGTCGATACTATTCCAATTTTGCCAAAATTTTTCAACAACCCCCCAATGGATCTTCTCCAGCTCTGTCCGACTCCCCGAAGTTTGAAATAGTACTTCCACTCGGGTACAATGCTCTTTTACACATGATCTGCCTTGTAGTTCTCATGTTCTTTTGGCACTATGATTTCGTGGTTTATACAGGTGAGAAATATTTCTTTGTGTTATGCTTATAATGGCTATTTTTGGCAGCTAATATTTTACATTTTTGATTTGCCACAATTTATACTACAATAATCCGGTTCCTACGCTGACACACAAGTTCCGTGTTCGATACAGCGAGATTTAATCCATTACCTTTTGATGCACTTCTAGCTTTACAAGTGGTCCCAACCGGGAAAGAATGTTCTTAGGGAAGGAATTTTCGATCTAAAGTTAAGTTATTCATGATAAATGTAGTCTTCTAGGTTCCAAACCTTTGATATTACTTTATATCACTTCTTGTCTACTATGAAATGTTCCAAATAAGTAAAGAGCGAATGCTTTAAAAAAGTTTGAACCGTTCTGTCTTTAGATTTAAAAAAGAAATGCAAAACTCCTCATATCCAAGCCGGAAGGCAAATAGGACAAGAACGGGGTCAGGAAGAAGATCGTAACCCACCGAGAAACCGTGATGAGGATCCCGAGATGCAACGAAACCCCGCATATGATCCAAATGGGGAGGAGGACAGCTTTGACTAACACTTGTTTTGTTTGCTGTTTACCAATGTACAGTGCGTAGTTCAACTTGGTAGAATGTGTTTGGTTTGCTCGTTTCTGTACAATCCTTTTTGTGTAGTTTTTAATAAAGTAGCCAAGAGTTTCTGTACTTTGTACTTGAGTTGAGTTTATTTCGCTTGGTGAAAGAAAACGTAAGGACACATTTGCACTAAATCAATCACCAAGCCGGAAATAGCTGCACAACGTTAGGACGTTATGAGGGCGCAGCATGGTTAAGGTCACAATTGGTGGATCAAGGTTAAACGCCATGCAGCTACACTGTCATTATAAGGCGTTATGTGGCCGGGGCTTTAAAAAAATGAGTTTGGTGCATTGTGAGAAAATCGAGGTGGAAACGTTGGTGGGGCCTCCTGAGGGGGTTTCTATACTGCATCTAGTTTTAGTAGAACTAGAGTGTCGTTTGACAGAAAAAACATAGAAAGAAACCTCGGCGGATAGTTTCAAGGCGCCAAATTAAGCTGTGCAAAAAACAAAACGATTATCGTTTATAGGTTTAACTGTAAAGTTACACACAGCTATACAATAATGTGACGTGCCCACAAACAGTGGGTCACTCCCGATCACGTAAAATTCACGTTAAAATTTCTTCAAAAAATTTGCTGCAATCACTTGAGTATATTTATCATTGCCATTAAATGTTTTCACAAAATTATGCTCACGGAATGTTGTTAAGGTCACGAGGCATTTGAAGACCTGCTGAAGATAGTTAAATTTACCCAATAGTGTATGCGGTTATTTTTTAAGATGTGTTTATAAATTGTTACAATCTCAATGGTTTTCGTAAAATGAAAACTGCTTGATGCATCAAATCAAACCAGCACAAACTATAGAAATCATGGCACAAAATTTACACTAGCCTCTGTATGTCAACTCTGATTAGTATTCATAAATTGTTATAGTCTCGTTGCTTTCCTTTGAACTAAACTGTATTTTGAGTGATCCATACATCTATGCCATAGAAATCGAACCTGTACTATCAAAAGAAATCATGGCACAAATCTTGTTTTCAAATATGTTTTATCGCCGCATGATTTACTTAGCGTTGATTATTAGTAGTATCACGTTATTACTTCCGTTAATACGGCCCTGGCAGACTTTGTGTACTGTCTTGTGCAAATTCACAACAAAAATTTGTAAAAGACTAGTAAGTCAATTGCAGGCAAAACAATGAAGCTAATTGTCTTGTTTCTGTTACTTCTCTGTGTTAGTGTGTCGATGGTAAGTCGTCGTTTTAACTGCTGAATCAAAAGTTGTATTGTTAGTTCGTCTACAAGAATGTGCAAACTGTTATTCAGGCGAACAGACCTTGGTTTTGCAAACGTTATTGTCGTCGTTACTGCACAAGCAACGTATCAGCATTCGGTAAATAGTTATTGTCTGTTATGCTGTTTGTCTGTACTTGGGTCTTCTGTCTTTTGAGTTCATTAATTTGCTTTTTTATTGGTAGAATTGAGATTTTTTGGCTTTTTTCTTTAATGTTTCTGTCTGTTTTTTCTATATTTTTTGCTTGTGCTTCTGTTCGTCTGTTGTGCTATTTTGGTTTTTGCGCCTGTTCTTTTATTTATCTTTTTGTCCGACTGTCCGACTGTCCGACTGTCCGACTGTCCGACTGTCCGACTGTCCGACTGTCCGACTGTCCGACTGTCCGACTGTCCGACTGTCCGACTGTCCGACTGTCCGACTGTCCGACTGTCCGATTGTCCGACTGTTGTGTTTTTTTTACGCTTGTTTACTTATTATTTTTTGTCTGTTTGGCTGTCTGTCCCTTACGTCTGTGTGGGTTTGTATTTCTAATTTCGCCTGCCAGCCTGCTTATAGTATTGTGTACGTTGTTTAGGCAAGTTCCTGTGCATCTACTGCAAGAGACATCGGTTTTGCTTCACGTGGTCTGGTCCGGTTCATTGGTTCAACGACGAAGAACGCCAACCAGAAGACGACGCAAGCCAAAATCCGTTTTTTTCCGAAACATGATTATCACTAACAAGTCTTTTTGTATTCAGGACTTGTAATACATATGCCCAACCCTATTGTGTGTATTTTAAAAGCGTTGTTGGAATAAAAGGTTCAATCAGTTCAGGAATAAACTGGACTTGTATTTTGTCTAATCAAGACTGCATTGTGAAGATGTCGATCTATTTAAGCCTATTGGGTATCGATTTTCATGTCATGCGTGCATTACGTGGCTGTAGAGGTTAAAAAGTTATAACCCCTAGGACGTACAAGAGAGCACTGTAATCAAGCATTGCAAATAAAAATACAAAACAGACCCACCAGACGATGTATATATTACGTGTGTATTCATGTTGAAAAATACAACCGCTAGATGACGCATTAGCATTTTAGGTCACTAGAACAGTTTTTTTTGACCAGGAATGCTAACAATGGTGCTTCAATACATTTGTAACATCCAAGGACTGAAGAATCAAAATGGTTTTGTTATTTTAGCATAAGAAATAAATACTTTTTGGAAATAACAGAAATGATACCAAAATTGGGTGGTAATTTTTTAAGAGATGCCGATAACGCCAACGCCAGACGGCGTAGCAGAGCAATGTGAGTCACTAAAAACATAACGCTAAAATATAACCGCTAGACAACGTAGTAGAGCAATGGGAATCGATTGTTAAATTGTGTCGGGAAAATCACAACCGCCAGACGGCGCAAAACGCATTGTTCATCTTCGGCAAAAGTTTGACTTTAAAGCGTAGCCGCCAGACGGCGCAACAGAGCAATGTACGTCACTTGAAAAAGATTGACATGAGGCGCGATACGATGGACGATGTCAGAGCGACGGCTAGAGTTGCGATTCCCAACCAGTAACCCCATCCGACGTCTATAGTGGTCAGACTTCCATGTAAGTAGATGGCGAGACCGATGACATAGAGAACAACTGTGGAGAGAAAAAATGTATGCTTGGCACAATAAAGTCAACAGAAGCAAGTTTTGAAGTTTTTAGATTCCTTTGTTGCAATTTGCCGCCTTTTGTAACCACTTTATGCCTGTACACATTCTTAAAACATTACTGCCAAAGGACTTGTATGTAGTGAATATATTTAGGCTTCTCGTCATTATGAACTGAGGATGACAACAGCGATTGTCGAAACGGTTGCATTACAATGTATTCACTATATACAAGCTCTCTGGCAGTTATATTTTTACTAAAAAAAGTTTTGTTTTTCTCTTTGTTTCATTTTTATTCTCAGTGGGCGGAACAACGCCTGAATGCGTTATGGTCATAATGAGTCCACCGTCGAGCTACCTGTCTCATTGCAGTTCCCTTAAAGTTTTATTCATATGATTGTTCGATTTTTTGAGTTGACTTCAATTTTGGTCAACCCATCGGTTCCTCTGGGTTGGAGCAATGTTGCTTAAGTTTCTTGCTCATGAAAACACATGTGACCGAGACAGGATTAGAACCCACAACCTTGCGAGCACAAGGCAGGCGCCTAACCCCTCGGACATCTTGGCTCATGACCTCTGACCTTATTTCCTCACCTGCTGCGTCTGTCACATGGATGCTGGCTTTGAAGAACTTCCGAGCGTCCCTGCGTATCGCCATGGCAACCATCAGAATACTTCCGACCAAGAGGAAAAGTGCCAAGAGCAGAAACGCCAAAGTTGTCCCTCGTTCTGCGAGCGTGGGTCCTGAAAATCAAAAAGGTAATTTGTTTGAAACGAAAGCTTTTGATCTGACACTTTGGGTTAGGGGTTTTAGTAGTTGAGAGGAGTAATTCCACTTGATAACTCATTTATGTTTTTTAGTGGTGATTGTACTTTATTTAATATCATTATTCCAATCAGCTTTCTAAAGTCAAATATGGCGCCTGTTACATGCACCACTTTGCACGCCTAAAGCGGGTTTCCTAACGAGCTTCGTGCAGTCAACCATAGCGCTTGTTACGTATACGACTTTGCACGCCTAAAGCGGGTTTCCCAACGAAACCTAGGTCTAGGCGATGCGTAGACGCTCATTTCAAACCCTGTGTAGTGTTTCACTTTGTGCCTTGTGTTCTTATGGCGCAATAAATACCTAGCATTCCAATCCTGGTCGTCCCGCTCAGTAACACAATAAAAAATACCCCCCCGCCGCCCAATTTCGAAAACAGGTTGTCGTTCTGTCGTGAAGTTGGCATGGCGATGCAGCTAACCAATTAGAGAACTTCCTTCGTATCCGCCCATTAAACCTAATTATATAAACGCATCGACCCGCTATTGGTGTATTGAAGCAGCCAAGATTTAGGATGCTAGGCCGCGTTGTAGAGATAGTTAGTTTTGTCGTCGAAGTTAACAGAGTTTAGTAATCGGTGTCAAAGCTTACAAAGTTGACCCAATTGTTTTAAATGTGTCCTCTGAGGTGTTTCAAGCTGTTGTTGATTGTGTAATGTATGCATTAGTTATTACTCAATTAGAAAATTTCGTACAAGCATTTGAAATTCACTACGCATTCTCTTTATGAGCAAAACAAATAGCTCGAATCTCGTGACAGAAAAAGGAATGGACTGAGTTTCGCTAATTGCGAAATATCTATGTTGGATAAGTTCAGCAGTGGTATTAAAAAAACAATTCAACTGTGGTCATGAACAGAAAACACTTGATTGCTGGGAGTATCTTGTTTAAATTCTTATGTTTGAGTATTGGCGAATTTTCCCGCTTCAAGATTTCGCTGAGTAAAGAACCGCTTATAGAACCAGACGGGGTTGTCCCATTCGGGGCATACCCGCGTGGTGGCGACATCTCTCTTTTGTTGGTCGAATGGTCTGAGGCGCTCGACCCATATACAGACATAAAAACCTGATCGGGATTAGTTCTCGGGATCGTCCCGGGTTCGAACCCCGTGAAAAAAAAAAAAAAAAAAAAAATAGAACCAGTCCTATTCAGGTCGTCTTTCTAAGGGTAAATAACACTTAAATCGCGACATCATACAAGGATAATAAACGAAAAAATGAAACAGATTAAAACAATTTGGGTCAGTAGTTTTACAGCGGGGGGAGGGGGTA